>CAJQUW010002047.1:0-107849 GCA_907163375.1 Prostheceraeus crozeri | reverse complement strand
AAGTATTTCTAGCTTCCGTTTCATCCCCTACACGATATGTCCTCAGAAATCCATTCGATCGGGAAGATATATTCAACCGTAAACTCGAACAACTCGGAGGAGAAGCTCTTTTTTCCAATGGCGACAATTCTAGCAAATCAGACCTTTTTCGAATAGATAGTATCTTATAGTATTTTCTATACTTAATTAATCATTTTACGAGTTAATATTTAATATTACTTTCATTTAGTCATTTGCGTCGACATATTTCTACATTTACCGCTACCTGAATTCAACTCTTAACGTGTACACGTGATTGATTGATTGTACACTGTAAATGACTTACTCATGATTTTCAATGTGAATGAAAACATACACTTAACTTGCCTACTTACATGAAGTACCGCTGCGATTGGTTGATTCCAACAGGATTATGACAATGAATGCATGAGAGGAAATCCAACTTTTCGATTTCGAGTAAGATAACTGGAAAACGAACAAGGTAACCAGATATTTTTCCACTAAAATGGGAGCCATACAAAACATCAAAACGGGCCTATAGATGATTCATCTATCTACTCGTAGCTCGTAGGTCGTAGCTACATGATGCTTTGCATAAGTCTATTTTGTGTCGTCTCACACAGAACTAGAATGAACAACAGCTGTATGTTGATGGCTATGGCGATGATCATTGACTGCTACTTGATCTCATGAATAATCAAATTCGTGGTACATGCAATAGTTGCAGGCATGAACTTGTCGATATAATCAGTGGGCAGAATAATCAAAGATATCGATAAGTCTATGCTACAGGATCGTGGTGTTAGACGATATTTTGTCGAAATGCTTTTGTATTTAAAGATAAATGTTTATAACCGTAAAACTTTGCAAGGTAGGCTGACAACGTACCTAGCCATTCTCAACCATTGGAAACTGCTATTGTCGTATTCATGACAAATCCCGTGTACCCACAACGTAGCACCGCTTTGAATATGTATGTCCGTTCTACCTAATCCTTTGATATCATAAATTGTCGTATTTCTATGTTATTAGGAATGTCAATCACGCATTAATTGTCTGTATTTTACTGTCTACTGTTTATGACTTCGATTGCTTTCATTTCAGCCACTCTGCAAATTTATCAAACAGACATTGGACTCTAAATTTGGACGCGTTTGGCATGTACTTCTCGTACGAAGCCAATACTGGGCCTACTACTCCCACGAGGCGGGCGCATCTTTGATTGTCAAAATTAACCGAGATATTTTCATCGTCTTTCGTACCCCTCACGCATTGTCTGCCAATGGTGGTGATAGCCTATAGATCCTGATCTCTCAAGCCATGGTCCTGGTTTTCGGTAGAAAGCGGGTTCTAGATTATCGAATTTATTGTGACTGTACATTTATTTAGAAATTGCGGATTTATTTCTTAATGATTTGTTTTTAATTTGCTGTAGCACATTGACCTTGTGGTAGTGTTTGCTCTGCGACTGAAAACATGGGCTCTAATTTAGATCGGGATAAATCAAAGGCTTGCATGCAATGTCAAGCACGTCGGTGCCAGAACATTAGACACTAGTGCCAATGTTACAGGGGAAATGTTATCTTTCATCGTTTTACGCACACTTTTATTCCATGTCTATGATATGTCCGCACTACACTGCAAATCGCTCAATGCCAATCACATACGGAAGATGCATACCAAAACATTGTTTTGGTATATTCCTGTATCTATATGTATGCTTTTCGTGTGTCATTTCAAGTGCGGTATGCTTTACACACTAAAGCTATACCAGCACAATGTTAAAGGAAAGCATCAATGATGTCTAAAATATGTTGATTTGACTCCTTTTGTCAATAAAGATCACACTAATGTTGTATGGTACTTACTACTGTTTTGTAAGGGGTGAGATAATGACATTCAAGAGTCAAACTTACAATATTGAATTCGAATAATACATACCTGTATAAGTCTAAGGCATTTCATAAATAATCAATAAGTATTCAACCATCAACAATTATGCATTATGTAATTTTGAAATTGAGCATTATCAATCCGAAATAAAAGCATACTATAATTCTTGAACGCAAAAATAGTTATGTTTAAGATATGTAAGTCAACATGATTGCACGAAAGATATCGCTTGAATGAATTGATGCCAATTAACTTGGTTCATAAAGTAGAGCTAGCCAAGCGTCCTGTTAATGCTGCTAGGCAAGTAGCAACGACGACATACTCGTACAGCATAAAATTCACAATAAATCTGATCTAATTAAATACCACACTATCACAAAGAAATATTCAAAACTGATATTGCTGAAAAAAGTTATTTGACAGTAGCATGATATGCATTCTCCCTATGTGACTTAAAGCTATACATACGAGAGATGTACGAATGAGGACGAATTTGCATCGGGTCTCGTATATAATGCAAACCAACAACTCGTATTTCATTGTAAAACAGCCAATAAGAGATAGAATAGTTCGTATGGCTACATGCTAATCACATACGAAAGTAAGTGAATGAAAAACATGCAAGATCTCTGTAAACATGCGAGAATCTCGTATCAGATGTTAGATTCAAATTATATGTGGATTTGGTATATGTCTCTATGTAATTTTCGTTTCCCGCGATTTACAGTGTGTGTGTACAAATGCTTTGGCAGTCTGTCTGACATCCCTATATATCTTCAATTCAATGTCCTAAATGTAATTTTTATGCCAAATTTGGTGATGTGCGCAGCTACAATTATGATGCCATTATTGCGACCAATTAGCATCCTATGCATAATTTCTATAAATAATCTTAAAATTCTCAAAAAAGGAGAATCCGAAAAAAGGAACATTTATTTATTTGACATTCATATGAACATCAAGCAAAAACATTGTTATTGAATTCATTTATGTGATCATGCAATTGAAACATTTTAAACAGGGCAGCCTTTGCTTGTAGTCATTCATAATACTTATCAACAATTGGAAAACCCTAAAATTATATTTGATGATGACATTTAATTTCTAATTCAAAAATCGATATTTGTGAAAAATAGGAAGCTGCTCATTCAATTGTTGATTGATTAGCATTGAATAACAATGTGAATTGATTGGATAACAATTGTCGCATATTCTGATCAACTTAGTGGGAAAACTCCATTTTCACATATGCAGGATGGAAATATGTTGTCAAATTATAAAAAAATCTAATTCAATTCAAATGTCGAGTTGTGCGAAGCAGCGGGCCTCTTCACCGCATCACACAAACAACCACATAAAAGGAGTTGCATGTGGAGTCGGCAGCACACACATGGCGCGAAAGCACAACTAGACCGCATTCTGATGAGGCGCAGAATAGTCTATGCATCAACGAAAATAAACCTACGTGCTAGCGGCAAGAAGCAGAATTCCAGAGGACTCCTTGACCACTCAAGCCTTACCAACGACACACAATCCCGGCAGAAATTTGTTCCTGAGTCAACAATCGTCTTAGTGCGCTCGCCAGTCGCGATGAGTCTCAGCAACTGTACGACGACCTCGCATCGACCATCAACGCAACAGTGGAAGCTACCATACCGATAAAGAAGAAAACGAAAAACGGACAATGGGTTAGTCAACAAAGTGAAAAGCTAAGACAAAGAACAGCAGCCCGTAGACATTTCCACAATCATAGAAATGAAGTCAATTACGGTAACTGGCGATGCCTGGAGGATGAAATCAACCGCTCCTTCAAAACGGATGAGCTGAGGAGCATAGAAGAAGCGTTCAGAAATACAACCACAGCTGCAAGGCAAAACAACACCAAAAAAATTAGCAATCAACACAAGAGACTTCACGTCTAAAGCTGTCATCTCTGCCATCGCTGCGATGGAAAACAGCAGATCCCCAGGCTGTGACACTCTGTCGGCAGAAGATGTACAATATGATGGACCTGTTGTTTGCGAAAGACTCAGGAACATAAGTAACAAAGTCTTAAATGGTGATAGTCCCCCTACACAATGGAAACGGTATCTCGGTTCGACAATTTCATCAAGCAACACCGACTTCTTATAACGTAGAGTCATAGCCTGGAGAAACTTTAGGAGACTTTCAAATGTATGGAAATCAAACAACATTCCAGTGCAACTCAAGCAATGACTCTTCGATTCCCTGATCATCTCATAGCTGCTGTATGGGGCAGAATCATGGATCATCACGAAGACTCTGTCCAACAAAATCAATGCGTTTTGAATCAGTTGCTACCGGATCTTGCTTGGCATTAAGAGGATTGACCGTGTGCGAAACACCATCGTGCTCCAAACAGTAAACCGTCCTGCTTTGATCAAAAACTTTTACCGCAAACAGGTCAGGACACTGGATGGGCAAAGAAGCCTGCATCGTACAGGGCTACGCTCTTTACATACCGTCACACGGACGAAGTCGGAGGTGACGGCCAAGATTATCGTGCGTCCGATACATGGAGAAGCTGAAGGGTGTGACAGTGGACGAACTCGTGTCGAGGGCGGCGAAACGGGACGGCTGGCGCTCAGATGTGGTCGGGAGGCATGACTTACGTCCTCCCGATTAAGTAAGTAAGTAAGTAGTCATTTTCAAAGCTAATCTCAAAATCGCAGTGTAAGGCCTCAGTCACACTGCAAGCTTTTCAAAGTGTTTCCGATCAAAGCAGTTTGCAGCAAATATAAAGTCATCATCACACAGCTGTAGACTGCCACACGAGGAGCAAAGCAAACGAGAGCGATTAATAGCTTACGGACATACGTTTGCTCGAGACGCTCAGGACGCTCGTGTTTGCTTTGCTTTCAGTGTGGCTGATAGTCCGGCAGCCAGAACGAGTTTCTGCAAGGAACGAGGCCGAAAGTGAGACTTCCACAAAATGATGTACACCCTATGCCTACTTCGAATTGGCGCGTCTGCCGAGTTCTACTGAGTTCCTCTTCTTGTCAGACACGATCAAAGAAAAACACATGCAAATCCAATGGGACGCAGATAGCCGTTTTTTGGCTAAAAAGTAAAATTTTATATGTTTTCTCCGATTAAACGAAAAGTACTAAGCCCAGAGTCATAATTTTTCGCATGGAATGTCTTCAGGCCATTTCCTATGATGTGAATGAGCTTTTATTAAGCATATAATCGGCTATGTGTGTGCGAATGTGGTTGAATGTGGATAAAGTTGCTCAAAATGTTTGTGTTTGCCGACATTAACAGGCTCGCCAAATCTAAATGTGTTCAGCTTTTTAGGTAGGGTTGCATGAACATGAAAGGAAATGACCTGAAGACATTCCATGCGAAAAATTATGACTCTGGGCTTAGTACTTTTTGTTTAATCAGAGAAAACATATAAAATTTTACTTTAGCCAAAAACGGCAATCTGCGTCCCATTGGATTTACATGTGTTTTTCTTTTATCCTGTCTGACAAGAAGAGGAACTCAGTAGAACTCGGCAGACGTGCCGATTCGTAGTAGTCATAGGGGTGTACATCATTCTGTGAAAGTCTCACTTTCGGCCTCGTTCCCTGCAGAAACTCGTTCTGGCTGCCGGACTATGAGGCCTAACGCGGGAATGACATGACAATCGGCAGTTGATAATACCTCAATACAGTTCACGAATTCCGTCAGACACAAATAACATAGAAATCTAAAGCAAAAGTGACATTAAGATGGCACAATTAAAATCAGCTCAAGCATGTACTACTGATACACAAGCAATGAAAAAGGAAAGACACCGAAAATATAAGATCACAAAATATGAGGTGAGGAAAAATAAATAAACAAAAAATAATAAAAAACATGAAACAGTAAAAAAAGGCGAAGAATGGGAAAAGCAAGTTGCCACGGAAGACCGAGGGACACAATAAAGTCCTGGGCACATAAAGTGGGCTTCAGTTTCTTGATGAGGAGAGCCTCTTTGATTCCGAGACATGCGGATCTGTTCTTCGAATGACTTACAATGGTGAAACAGGTCTTTACAACACTCATACTTTTGTGGCATATCTCTAAATGCCTTGTAATGGCACTAAGAGGCTCCTTCTTTGATCTTGAAGTCACTTTCAGTTCATTCGCCAACCATTTAAGTAAAATGCTCCCGAATACGACACTCAAATGGTCTGCCGGTTTTTCCGATGTACTCGCATCCGCATCGTATTCTGCAATAAGAAGAAGATCTTACTCGCGACCTCATTCCTTTTCAAAAGAATGAATGTCAAAATACTCACTACAAATAATATTGTAGATCTAAGTCACATTTTGTCAATTTTACAGGAGGAACACACGCGTACAGCTCATCCGTATTTTTTTAATAGTACGGCTGAGCTGTTGGGTGCTTTTAATTATCATAGTAAATTTTGCATTGATACCAAGGAATGATGAGACAACAATTCGAATTTACAATATTCAGCATTTCTTCGGTTTACCCTACTGTCAAGCAGGCCGAATCTGATTGTCATATCCATCCTAGCCATCTATGCACGGACAAGATATCCGACTTTCTAATCGACATATATTTTGTTGTTGACACCGTTGAACCACTGTATTTCGGCAAAAAAGCAACGAAGGCGCCTTATTAGATTTCACACGCTTATACAGCGAAATGGACACCAACAGATGGGAAATCTTCTGACCTCAAACATCTTTCTGCAATAAAAGTTGTATACAGGAAAGTATACATGGATCTCCTAAGTACCAGACGCCTTCCCGCTGCCCTACCTTCTTGTGTATGCCCAGGACCGCCTGGCCTTTTGCGATCTAGTCGCCACGATCACCTAAGCTGGTCAAGCGCATCAAAGTACAATTAGGTAAGTACAGGAAGGTTACAGGAAGTACAAAGAATATCCCCCTAATGAAACAGCAATGAGCAACAATCATCGCAATTAATTTTAGCTTCAAGATTTCTCGATATAAAATCAGGCACTAATAGCAGCAGTTTTGGCCATTTATATGTACGTCATGTAGTCATGTGTTATGTCGGTGATCACTGACTTTTGCATCGAAAGGGTTACCAATCATTGAGGGTTTAGACTTTCTGTTGAAATATCTGCTACGCTACCTTTGTCATCTCATCACGAGTGAAGCAATTTGACATAGCCTATTGATTCAAATTCAATCAAATTTTTGTGGCAAATGACATTTTGGATCAAACTCTCAACATCAAACGAAATCAGCTTTTTGATAACTCATACAAGGGTGATGTATGCATTGTTGCATACAAGGGACTGATTTATTGAATAGGGGGAATGAGGCATGTAAAGGACAATTACCTTTGCTGACCTTCCTCTGTCCTTACTTTAGCAGTCGATTGAGGACACGCAGCTATTCACATGACACTAATTTTGATTCAGAGTCAAGACTTCTAGATAAAGAGACTTAAAATGACATAGGTAGAGACCTACATAAAATGAGATAGACAAATAGGAAAATTATTTGGTCAAGCATCGATATGTAACTTAACGTCTGGAATTTAAAGTGAAAATCGTTCTTAGCATTGCTATTTTGTGACTTATTCACATTTTTTTGGCTTTCACATTTTGATATTTTCTAATTCATTCTGCATCAATGTCTAGATGCTCATCTCTAAAGTTCCGACATTTGGGATATGATATAAACACGAGGTTTGTCCTGAGTTCATGTTTCAATTGTTGATAAATATTGTACCAAACAATTACAACAGTAAATTTTGGATATTGTACGACTGTAGCAACTGATTCAACGTGCCTTTGTTATGATCATTCTCTCATAAAGTTAGTCTCATGAATAACTTTTGAAACGCGCCTTTGAATTTGTATAAAGTTAGGAAGTGTGAAAACGGATGTAGATACAAAGGAGAATCATTGGGCACGGGCTACATTGGATTGCTTTTTGTAGGCTTTTCAGTATCGCTCCTTCTTCATCAGTCACTTGAGGAGGGGGACTGCTATCGGGATCACATTTCTATCTGTGTATCTGTCAATTAACTTCAATGGTTCATATTACTATGTTGGCTTCATTAGAAAGTTGCATTTGAATTTTGTACCCATGGTATGTCAACGGAGACGTAAAAGTTGCCACCGCAACTGTGCGCTTCAGACACTTAAATAAAAGTTTGTGATTAATGCTGGTTTGATATAAAAGTCCATGTTTTTATAAGTGTTCTTTTCATGTCCTTGGATGGATTTGTTGTTTATTCATACAATGAAAAATCCTCATCATTCTTGCGTTATACAGATTAACGCATGCTACAATTTCTCTAATGTTGAACTCTCAAAAAAAGGTGGGGCTTTAAGCATGAGTTGAATAGGTGCATTACCTAAGGTACAAAAGGAGCATTTTTAACCCATGTTTTTGAGCATGGTTTAGCAGTCGTGTAAATTCAAAACAAACTTTCAAAGAAGCCATGTTTTTCTAAATCTTCAATGAAATCTAAATAATCGTTGAGCATGATGTGCTCTGTGATAACTGATTGAAGTTTAAATATTCTCATTGAGAACAAGTGAAATAGAAATCATTCTATTTATATAGGATTTCGTATACTCCCGGAAATGTTATTCCTGACAATTCCAGGAATCCTGGGGAATTTTGATAGCTTCATGGGATGAATTGATGCTTGCCAAAATGCTACGGCGTTATTATTTGACTTTACTCACTGAAAGTTGATTGCTTGACAATTGCATCGGTGTAGGGCATTATATATTAATTGCTGAACATTACATACTCTATTGTAGCAGTAGGTTATATCAGGGATGCGGAGTCGGAGTCGGAGTCCTATCAAATGATAGGACTCCACACTCCGGCCTACAACTAGACCCGAAACATAATACAAACAACTTATTTATTCTCATGCATAGCTGTCACTGTCTTGATGTCAACTTTCTTCATCAAACAGAAGTACAGAGAAGCTGCTGCATGCACGGCTTGAATAGTTGAGGGAATGAACCGTGATAGTGAAAAAAGGTTTGTCTTTTCACTAGGTGATTTAGTAGAGAAGACAAGCCTTCCTCATAGCCTCGATCGCAACTGCGCGCCAAAGGTCACATCAGAGACAAAAATGAAATACTAGTTTGTTTGAGAACATTACCTCTTACCCTCACGTTAATCGTGTGTGATGGCTGCTCTAAAGCGCATATTAAAATCAAAGGTACTCATATTTTTTGAAGAAGGGGTGGGATTTTCCTGCCTGGTAGAGACTGGAGAAAAACCGTGTAAAGCACAAGTGATGTGTAAGGTTGGTAAACTTTCATAGACAATTATTTATTTGATGCAGCAATGATCAGTAATCTGGCTCAGGTAAGTCTATAATGATCTATGATGTAGGCTACCAGTTAATTTTTCAAAAAAGGCTTTATATACTTGACACCCGGAGTCGGAGTCCTATCAAAAGCCGGAGTCCTATCAACCACCGGAGTCGGAGTCGGAGTCCTATCAAAATGATAGGACTCCGCATCCCTGGGTTATATAGTAGACTGCATATTAAAGTCATCTCAAGCCAAAAGGAAATGATTTTATTAAACGATTTTAAGCTGTTAACAATAATTAGATAGAGTCCGTCCCTTTCCAACCGATTACAATGCACGAAGTCCCGATTTTAATAAGCGGAATATTTTGTAATGCCAGGCGCAAAACATTACAAAGTAACAGATAGTTGTGCTATTTCTGCTTTATCTGTCATAGGCTATTCATGATATCAGTAATATCACATCGTTTACACTTCCTTTATTTATTGGCTGTCATCATCGCTGAGGATATTTATAGTCAAAAATCGTCTTTCTGAAACAAATGAGAATTTTCCGTATCAAAGGAAAAATTTTCAATGAACTTCTCCTTAGATTGTTGTCCTGTAAGTCAAGAGACTCAGTTACTGATCATTCGAGTCCCAGATCCAGATTTACAGTTTAAATAGTTTGACAAAGACAACATTTTGTGATATTCGGTCTTTATTTCGACATGCATGCCGCAACATTAACTTTTTGAGGACTAGCTATACTCAAGTAATGAAGAGCATCAGCTTGACGAAAACAAAACTAAGCTCATCTTTGCATGATATCGGTGGTGGAGAAGCACTCTTCGTCGACTATTGAAGTAGTAAAATAGCACACACGTAGTTACACTGCAGATTGCACTTAGTGTACAATTAGTGTATATTGTGAACTATCATTTCTGTACATGTATCAATAAAATAAGTCACTTTTACCCGGGATTGGGCGTGAATGTACAATTGTACATGCAATAGATCAATAGATGTGAAAACCATAGGTATGAAGTATGAACAAGAAACCATTCATGCCAGGCATAGTTGCAATTTAGTCGCCAAGCATCGTCGGAATTTCCGGGAACGGAACGCTGTGTTTATACATGGATTACCAGAGCGGAAGATGTATCAACGCGGATAAATAAATACATGAACATAAGTAGCATGATACAAGCATGCGACACAGCAAACTTACGAATAAGATGAAATCGCCATTTCTGGTGCTTTGCCTCACACATCAAGAACAAAGATCAAAACCGCTTTTGAAGCTGTCATTTTATTTAATCAATTAGTGAATTGTGAAAAAAATGCAAAATGTTTGAATATAAGCAAAAAACCATCATGTTTTGCCATACAAAAGCGATTTCTAAGGCGCACGCTGACTGCATGCAGTAGATGAAAATGCAAATGTGAACTTTCTCTTTTGTCATGATCAGCATCCACAATGATTTCCTTGAAGAACATCGAGCTATGGGAACCATTTCCATCTGATGACTGAATGAAACCACAATGACTTATTTACTTATCTAATGAGTTGCAGGCCTACTTTATCATTTATGATGATGTTAACTACATTTCAAAGTCAATCAAACACAAATTTGAAAACAAATTGAAAACAGATAATCAAAATAATGACTCAAATGGTCATTGATACAATCATAATATATGCATATATCTCGCCTCCACAACAAAGCTTCAAGAGGTCAACAAGTTCCAATATCATAAAAAATTTTCTGGCGATAAAAGTTCTGTGATGAACAATTTGATCACTGACTGGGTGCTGATGTTGCGAAACTTGATTTAAAGTGATTTACTGAAGTGATACTTACTTCTTCACTTGAGGGAATTCTAGTGATTTGCGACAATTGAGAACTCATTCCACTACAATCCAAATTCAGATCTTTTGAGTTTGCATTGATGACTGCGAGCTGACGTAGAGTCTGTAACAATGAACTCGCCAAAGTTGTCATCAATTTTTCATTTCAGTGAGCGTCTCAAAACCGAGCAGGAGTGTTACTGTACCTATAGAGCGTCAATCCAAATTTATCGCGTGCAGTTAGTTTATCAAACAATTATCCACGATCCACTGTCAAATGTTCTGATAGTCGACCCTAGGTTGATAAAAAGAAAAAACCAAGTTACTTGGTGCCTCCGTATCAGTATATTTTTTTGATCTGTCTAAAAATAAATAAAGATACACTGAAGTGCACTGAAGTTGCACTGTACTTCGGCCTTTTGCCTTCAAGGTGCGATGGTAAGTGGCAGGTCATACATTCAACCCTTCCCTTAAGAATCGAAAGTGAACAGATTTAACATCCGATAACTACGTAGTAGAAGCGATCAATGGATAACAGTTGATTTCGTACTTCCGATTGATTTCCGGCTTATTAACTCTGATACACTTGCCTTCTTCAATAGTCATCGCAAGTGTTACTTTTCTTAGATAGGAACTGAATTTTGAAGTCTTGAATTCCTTTGATCGGATGTTTGGACCGGTGCTGAGCTAGGGCACTATTATATGTGTTGTTTTTAATGCTACTTTTATGTTCTTGATGTCTTATTTTAAAAGGACGACTTGTTTTACCAATATAATATTCATTGCAAGTTGTACAGGTATACTGGTATACCACATATCTATCCGCGCACGAATATTTAGGTCCGATATCTTTACAAGGTTGCACTGAAATCCATTCCACTGAGGTTTCCACTGAAATCCACAAGGGACCCTAGGTTGCACTGAAATCCATTCCTCATTGCATCTCTAAGCCCCACGTGTTACAAAAACTATCCCTTGTAGTGTTATTATTCACGATCTGGAATAATTTTACAATAGATAGGTTGAGGAATACACGATACTTCCAAAATTCATACCGTACTAAAGGCTAGAATATAGGATTCTGGAAACTACATCATAGATAAAGTAAGGTTTGAACTGCATGTATAAGTTGCCGGAAATCACTTTTAACTGCTCAAAGAACATTTCGCAATATTTATATCACAAAGCATGTGTGTAGATACTCTCAAATTATGTTACATTTATATGTTCTCAATGTTGTAATGATTGACTAAACAATTTATTCTACGCTGAATGCTGTCAACGGTCGACATGGGTCTAACTAAAACGAACGGCCGGCCGCCGGCCGGTTCCAACCGTGCTACGTTGAATTATTTGTGGTCAAAATTGAACCCTTTGCTTCCCGATCAGTAGTTGATGTCATTAATGACCAAGCCAGGGAACCAAATTCATGCGTGTACTTTAAAAATGAGACTCAACATTGCCTCGACTGTACAGAACACATGCAAATCTGAATGACATGCAAGCTAACGTGGAAAGTAAATAATGCAAAATATAATCATTGTCGTGAATTTCCACACTTAGAAAGATCCTAGGAGTTACCGATTATAGAAACCACAGAATTGGACAGGTCGTCTCTTCTTCTATTTGACTAGAAAGGAAGCATTGGAACAATCAACCTTAATGAAATGGCACAATCTGTTGACATAATACCATAGCAATCGAACAATGAGCAGCCAGTTCAACATTAAACATGCCAAATTGTGCGGAGTTTCAGTGACTGTTATCAACCGGATCAGAAAAGAGACAAAAACGATGTCAAGTTCTAAAGAGAAGTTTGTGAACGCTTTTTAGTGCGCCTGATAACTTTTTTAATAATGATCGGAGGGCCCAACATTATCGAGAAAACGTTTGCGCAATGATCTGAATTCTTCGAATCTGAAGGAATCGCTGCGATCGGAGCATTTTGAGGAATTCACAGCAATCCACAAGCGGCGTACGACTATTTTTCCTATCTCTGCAAAGCATTAGAAATTTCTTTTTGGCCACTTTCTTTTTGGTTGTTATGCTGATGCCTGTAAATCGTGACAGAAATATTGAAGATCTGATCAAGTTTGAAATTGGTCACGTTGGATCTTGGTGTGAGTCTAATGGTCTTAAATAAAACTACAGAAAAACAAATGCTACTCTTTTCAAAAAACAAATTCCAATCGATTTGCACTGCACATTTGATTTGTGTGATCGTTTGCGCATTTTGGGTATTACCTACAAGATGGACTTATCTTTGGATGACATATTGATGATCTGCAAAAAAGCCTCTCAAAGAATCTATATATTACGCACACTTAAAAATTCAATCAATAAAGAAGCTCTAATGATGCTATATAACGCATTTTTGTGTGCTTTAGAGTTTTGCCGCCCTCTTTTCGTAGGTATGTGTCAAAAGGAGTCAAATAAAATTGAAAGACTACGTCGTCGTTGCCATCGCATTGTTTGCGAAAGTGATTGTGGCTGCGATAGTTTTACTCCTGTATCCATGCGAAGCATCATCAGGCAATGAAGTTTTTCATTTCCATGCAGCAACCTGAATGCAGCACATTCTGAATTTCTTGGTTCCACCACGCATAGTCAACTCCGGAAGACTCCTCATGCCCCGAGCTTAAACTGTCCGTCGACTCAACTCTTTTGTTCCTTACTGTACACGTCTATTTAATCGTCTTTGACTTTGACTTTAATACCTTATTTATATTGCGTCAATTTAATTGATTAATTGAATCATTTAATTCAATTTAATTTTTCATTTGTATCTTTTCGTCCATTGCCGCGTCATTTTCTTTCTGTTGTTGTAAGCCTTGTACTGATGATTTTCATTCAGTCAATAAACGTTTACTTCAACTTGTGACGTCACTGATAAAGTTTGCCAGACGAAATCGCGATCTGGCGCATAACTATCGTCTTCTTTCGAGTAGGGTTGGATCGGGGAATAGAGCGTGAGGCCCGCCGCGACTCTATCGTCGCGGCTTCTCATATTTCAATACTACTACTTAGTAGGGTCCGGCATGTGCCATCGTTTTGAATCAGCTTGCACTTCTAGAAAAGTGATGCGTTTAAACAATCTAATTCTGTGATAGAAACAGAAGCCAAGTGTGTCTCATTGATACATCAGAATGTGTCGCATTGTTGTCCTTGCAAAGGTGCTGAACAGGGTCATGAAACCTTCACAGTCCTCATTCATCACCAAAACTGGATAATACCGCTCTGATTTGCAGGGTGCCGTGACTTTTTTTATCGTTTCATCAAATTCTATAGTTCATATGCATCTCACCAACGTATGATTCTGATTGTTAGAAATTGTCCGTCCTCAACACACCAGCAATTCCAGTCACGTCTCATTTTTAAGGCCTGACTTCATCACATCAGCTTCAGCATCAACAATTACTTCATTGCTGTCATAAAGAGATCTACATACGTGGACCACACACTAACCGGCGAGATGGCTATGGACGCATTTGTTGACGCTTTTTACGAGATTGATGTCGACTGCAATCGTAAGTGAATCTGAATTGTATTGAAAAACATTCTATTTGATGATATTCGGTCTTTATTTCGATATTTACAATGCAACATTAACTTTTTAAGGACTACCTATTCAAGTAATGAGGAATATCAATCTGACGAAAGCAATACTGAGCTCATATTTGCATGATATCTGTGGTGGAGTAGTACTCTTCGTCGACTATTGGAGTAATTAATTAATAATGTCAGATTGTACTTTATATAGGGGGTTCGCGATCTTCTTGCGGATTCTCACACGTTGTAATTTTGACAAGAGATACTTTCAAACTCTAGTGAGCATTCAATCAATTATCAAAAGAAAAAGACAAGTCGATGAGGTGCATCTTTAGACCTCAATTCCTGTACAACGCTGTGCTTCAGTGCACGTGGATTCGATTCCCTCTTAACTCATTAGGCTGCTTTGTTTGTAAAGGATAGACACTGTCCGACTTCTTATTCTTCCTCTCCGAATTGCTTCGACCATCGAATGCTACGAAAACTTCTTCCTTCTTACCATTTGACACTCACTGCGTGATAACCTGCTCGTATATTCCATGCAGCAGAAAAGGCTTCCATAAATACTTTTTCCGGTGAAGCCATGCTCTTGCCGGAAGACTCTTTGCCGAACTTCACATCAAACAAGCACTTGACTTTCTCAATATTACAATCAAACAATCCCTCGTTTGTTAAGTCACAATGCTCTATGTCAAGTTCAGATCATGGACAGTTAGTAATGCTTGGCAAGCGTTTAGCAAAGCAATACATGCGCTCCAATGCATATGATTAATTTCCGCATAACCGATGTAATGAAATCCCATTTTATCCAATTAAAACCCATCTCCTTCGTTAAGTGTCCAATAGCTAATTTTACTAATCAGCTCATTGTGTGAACAACTAAGCTTTAAGCGCGATATTATATGATATAATGATAATGACAAAAATCAGCAAGAAGATCGCGAACATCCTGTATATTGTGAAATACCTATCAATTCTATATCAATAGAATGCATTACTTTACCCCGTAAATGTAATAGATCATTATATATCAAAACGATAAGCATGACAAGAAACCATTCATGCCAATCCTTGAGAAAGTGAATCGGCTCGCGAAAGCTCGGATGTAAATACATGTACTTTTTTCAATGAAGTTTTTACATATTTCTAGCAGATATTTCTAAATTCAAAATGAATTTGACTGGAAATTTTAGATTCCATAGTGATATTTTAATTTTCGACAATATGCCGACAAGATGAACGTAAGAAAAGTCTAGATCCATCAGTGGACACGTTGACTATGGCATGATGGCTATCTCTCTAACAGGACAATACAACTAACATGCAGTAAAGATTCATGATTTAGAAATTTTACTCTATCAAAAATGCGGTTTACTTACTTAGTTTGTAGAATTTCTATAAAATTCACATGCAATAAAGATACAGGGCCAATGTTTTATCAGTTTCTGACCTTTCCACGCAAAGATAGTCTGTAGGATAAACAACGCAACTAATTTGGTATTAATGATGAATGATTTCAGTTTATATCACATCAATTTGACGATTTTCGGTAAGACATATCAAGACAGACAAAGGAACAAAATATGATGATCTTGCTCACGAAAGAGCACCAAAAGACGTTTTATAGTACTCTCAATGAAATTGGAAATGCAATGTGTGCAGTGCGTATATCTTTGCCATGCGCACAGTTATGTAATAGATAATGCATAGATTTGAGGTCATTATTTGCTATAATTACCGAAAGCCGAAGGCTGGAGGCTATTATGACAAATAATGATCGAAGAAATCTGTGCATTATCTGCTATAATGCATGACTTTTTCCATGGAAGTCTGCACCAGGTTAATAATTTCCAATCGGGAAAATAATTACCTGCTTCGTGGAACTTATTAACCTGTGGACATAGAAAGCCTTACAAAATCATGCATTATCTTGATGTACGCACAATAAACTTGATATCTGTTCAGCAATCTTTGCACACGCACAGTTAGCTTGGCAAGCTCACACTTATAACATTAGAAATTATTTAGAGTCACGTTCTATTAGTGCACAATTTTCAATATTTCTATGAAAGTTGTTCTGCAGTCACATTTCTATATTTACTATCGCAACGTCCGCCATATTTTTACTATTTACATTCGTAGAACAACGAAGATCGAGCAGGAAAGAAAGCTGTAAATTATAGAAGGCCATGTTGACCCTTGAAGCTCCATGGGCTTTGGCACTCCTAGAAGGACCTATGTTTGGTCGTCTGACCTCCTTTCATAAAACACGATCTATTGTATCTGTTGCAGTAAAACAAGGGGAAAACAACATTAAGCCAAACAAGTAATTCATGTATAATGCACATGTTTTCTAACTACATGCAAACTAAATGCAAACTAACTACTTTTTCGCTAATTGTTGAAATGTGAGTTCGACAAGCCACGGTTTGGTACACAGTCTTCATTGATTTGTGTCACTATGCAGACAGCACGAATAGATCTATCACTCTGACACCGTTGAGAAGATTCAGCCCAATGCACTCAAGAGAACCTTCCCATTAGACCAACTATTGTATCACTCGGAATCTAAGGCCTAAATGTTATACACAAGGCATTGCCAATTCTCTCGCATGTTGAAGTAGAAAAACTTCACTTTGTTAGGACATACGGTCATCACCTTGATCTCTGTCTTATGCCAATGTCCTTGGACCAGATTCTATGGAAATATTTGCAGCCAAATGCAATGCAACAATTTTCTTCAATAATCAGCTTGCAAATAGTATCTTAAAGTCAATTCATCAAAACACGGGTTGTGTTTCCTTGTTTCCTACTGTGAGATGCAAAATGTGCTGATATTATATCGCATAAATAGTTACCGAGATTTGCCTATAATTCAAAACATTTCATATGTTCATCTGCGCTTCTGCCTGTGCAAAATCAGCAACTTTTGATCAAAATTTTTTGCTTTTTTTATAATTTTCTTCTTAAGATAGCTAGAAAAAGCAAATATGACGAAAAATCACAGTAGCCGTTGAAAACAGATTCTTCCGATGTACTTTTGCCACGGAATTCGCGTAAGGAGAGTGTAATTGATTGCAATACGACATCGATGAAGTCGCTACCTAGCGGTGCCACTCAAAGACTTGCATGAGGGGATCGTGCTTGTCAAAACTGCAGTCACAAATCATGAATATGCAGCGGAATAAAACCGAAAGAGTCACTTGAGAAAGGCATACATTGTAGGCCGAAATATCTCGCACAGATAAGCATGCGTTTTGAGATAGGAAAGTCTGATCGAATGTGAAAAGCTGATTCAGCGAAGATATAGTGATTAAATGATTATCGTGGGAAGCTGATTAAATGAGACATTTTGTTGATACGTCAAACACTTCGAATCTGAAATCCGTCAGGTATCGAATACTATTGATTGTAGAATACCTTTCGCTTTATTGATTATCTTGACTTCAAACGACAGCAACTCATAAAAATAGCCGCATGCACTGATCTCTGAAAGTAAGTTAGAAGATGTTTCATATTTTGAGTGATAAATGTCGGCCAATCTTTTGCTAGGCATGCATTTGCAGTTATGTTGGGGACTAGCGCACTCATCATCTACCTTTCCGATATCATAGACACATAGAAATAAACTGTTTATCTGAAGTTCGCTAGAATGGAAATTGACTCAAGGTCGCGGCACATCCGGGGGAACTAAGTTGGGGCATGAAGAACCAATTAAAAGCTTCGATTTACTCATGTGACTAATTCTAACCCAATGATACAGACGTTGGCAGGGCATCTAAGTGAAAATGCGTGCGATTTATGTGCCGTTATTATGCATTGCATGAAGCTTAATTTCCATTCTAGAGGTTTTATTGTTGTCAATTTCTATGCATAGACAGGAAACTTAAAACTGATGTAGCTATTTATATGCATTTTTACAACATGTTTCTACAATATGATACAGACAGCATTCGATCATGGATCAGTCACCACTGATATAGCTGATTAGTGTTCAAATCCTGGCCTGAATTTTTCCTTGTCAAGTCGAGGAGGCATGGCCCCATTTTTGAAGCAGGATTGGGCAATGTCAAAGCTACGCGATGTGTGTAGAGCTAGAGCTGGAGACAGACTCCTATCACAGCCATTGCATGCAATGGTAGCAAGCGATAGATATTGACATAGATATTCGACTAACTTTGGCTTATGTGACTGGCCAAGCGCGCGCATTACAAAAGTAGTTCATACCACAGAAATAGATTGTTTATCTGAAGTTGACTAGAAAGGAAATTGACTCAAGGACGTGGCACATCCGGGAGAATTAAGTTGGGGCATGAACCACCAAGGAAAAGCGTAGAATTATACATGTGACTGATTCTAAGCCAATGATACAGTGGTTGACAAGCGTTTCTAGGTGAAAATGCGTGCAATTTTTGTGCCACCATTGTGTATTGCATGAAGCTACATTTCCATTCTAGAGGCTTTATTGTTATCTATTTCTATGGTTCATACATAGTAGCGAACCACAGAATTAAACAGGTCGTCTCTTTTTCTGTTTGACTAGAAAGGAAACATTGGAACATGTAACGCTAATGAAATGGCACAATCTGCTGACATAATACCATATCAATCGAACAATAAGCAGCCAGTTCAACATTAAACACGCCAAATTGTGCAAAGTTTCAGTGACTGTTATCAAGCGGATCACACAGCAAAGAGACACAGTCGATGTCAAGTTCTACAGAGAGTACGCCTTTCCGTACGCCTGATAACTTTTTTAATAGCAAATGGAGAGCCCAACACTATCGAGAAAACGTTTGCTCAATGATCTGAATTCTTTGAATCTGAAGGAATCGTGGCGATCGGGCATTTTGAAAGAATTCAGAGCAATCCACAAGCGGTGCACGACTTTTTTCCCTATCTCTGCAAAGTGTTAAGCATTTCTTTTTGCCCACTTAGTAAGTTCCTGCATGTGCCATTGTTTAGAATCAGTTTGCACTTCTAACAAAGTGATGCTCTTAAACAATCTAATTATGTGGTAGCGAACATACGAACCTGAACTGTCAAATTGCAGGCAGGCCTGTCAAGTAAATGTATGCATCTTTAACTCAATTTTTCTCCGTGATAAATTCGTCAAATGGAAATATTATTCGCACCGCTCGACTCCTCACGATCTAAATTTACTGATTATATACCTTTAATGTGCTGGCAATCTTCTGATTAGTCAGAATTCATACTTGAATTGGCATTGCGATCAATGGAAAAATGATCTTCTTGCCCTTCGAAACTAGGTCTGGCCGCGACCATTAGTATTGAGGAAAGTCATCCCTAGGCCCAAACACGCAGACAAGGCAATTTGTCTCTGTGGTGTAGAATAACCATATAAGATCCAATGGATGTAGTTGTAACCACGTAGATTGAGAATTTTGGAGGCTGAAAATTCAGCATAAATGTACGAATTTCTAAAATCCCACAAAAGTTTGTAACTTGCAGTCGAAACGTAAGGCGAACCGCATATGTTACAATCAGGAACTTGGCCAACGTTCAACCATCTGACGGCATTGAGTGGTGTGCAGCATACTGTCAAACTTTTTCTGTTCATCTCGTGTGATGCTGAATAGAACCATTCGAAGTTAGAGCTCTAGATTTTAGATAGATCGATCAAAATCACGGATCATACTTCTCTGCCAACGTGTGCTTGACGTTTGATCTGTCAGATTATAGAGTCATTATTACAAGTCTTGTATCTGTGATTATTTGAAAAGAAACTGCAATTGTTTCAGTATTTTGTGCTTGTCAGTAAACAAGTCCTTGATGGAATTAATTATGACGGACGATTCGCCGAACGTGTTTAAAATACGAACACTTGTAGATTAACATTGGATGATTTCTGAAGAGCGTGATCCTTTTTTGATCGAGGGTGTATGTTCCACATCCTATGCAAATAGAATTTCACCTATTCAACTGTCAACAACTATTACTATAGCAGATCCACAGTCTTACGACTTTTACCTTCAATTTATGAAATTGATGAAAGAACATTCTGACTAATTATTCTTCTACATCCAAACTTTATAAATATTGTGACTTCGTCCCTAATACTCTACGTGATAATACCAAGCTGTCATTCTATCGGAGAACAGAAATCCTGCCTTTAAGTAACAACTAAGAAATTAAGCAATGGACTAAAATGTGTGCTTATCAAGAAAGTTCTGGTGTATACATTGAATATCGAAATTACGACGAGTCTATGAAAGACTTTAGCATGACTGCATTTCACGACTGCCCAACCAAGGAATCGCCTAACCAAGGAATCGAACCGAAGTCTGCTGCGTCGATGAGCTTTACAGGGTCAGGCCAATGGTGCTAAAGAAATGTAAATAAAGGCAGAAAAAATACATCTCTACGGGATATTGCCAGCTTATTGTTCTGTTAAATTCGGAAGCAACCAGTATTCACTTTATTGAGAGATACCGCGCAGATTGACGACTATGTTCTACTGCAGTCCAATGAATATTGTATACTTGCAATACTATTATATTCATAATAAATCTTGCAACTTATTTTTGTTTCAAGATTTTATATTGAACGTCATACATTTGGAATTTTACATTCTTAATAGACGCTCATTCAAGTTCACAATTTCGCTTCAACTTTTATTTATGCCCATAATGGTAAACCCTTGCATATCATTAACGGTCGGTAATCCAATAGCCAGTTGCACGTTTAGCCGGCTTACTGAAATTTCACAAATTTTATTCATTTATGTTGTGAACATCAGTATAGCTTGTTGCATCAGAAGTACATAATCTGGCTGTGGCTCCCCGTTGACCGTTACATCACCACGTCCTGGGTCTGTGTATATTGTTCATTGAACAATTGAAACCATAAGATTATTTTTGTATTTGTAAGTATACAGACAGCTTCGCACGCGATTTTCTAATTTACAAGTGATTAAATCATGAAAACAGACATTCAAGAGTGGCCACACCAGGTTTCCTAGATCTCGTGTTCTACCAGCTGTGCTAATCTACTATATGCAGTCATGTAGATCCTTAGACACAATTTCACAAACATGTAATCAACATCAAAATGCCTTATCCAAAGAGATTACAAAAATGCTGACAATTTTGCTGCATTTCAAAATAAGCAAAAGCATTATTACATTTATTGAATGGAAATATACTCAATTTACTAAAATCATTGTTCAAATAATTAAGTTACGTCATATCTGCATTATGCTACTCTACATCCAGTCAGATTTCAGGATTTTGGCATCATCTTGTCAAAGTGGACAAACCTGCAGTTATTGGTAAATTTACCTGTCATAAGGAAATGCGATGTCCAAATGACCGATTACCTAACTTTACCAAAACAAATGAATATTCGACTCAAGGGCTTTTCTCAATTGAAATTTAAACCAAGAAACAGCAATTTTAAAATTTTTAATATAGTCTAGAATCTTGACACATTCCAGAGTTTGCGATTTTCAATATAATGTGCACTGTCAAAAATAAAGCAGTTAAAATAACTGTTAAACTTCGCAGAAAGGCTTCACAGAAAATATCCGTTAATACTGTACCACGTAAAAATGATGACGTCACAGTCAAAACCTGTTCATATCAGATAAACAGCCTTTGATTTTGCGAATATTTCAGCTTAGACAGCAAAAAGTAATAGAACTAATTTTACCCGCTAATTTTAATGGATATTCGCTGTGTAGGCCCGCACCATAGAGGTCGGATATCAAAGCTATCTAAGATGTCTTACTGATATAGCAAAGATGGCTGGCAATCAGACTTCCATGGCCCCTACAGTCTACATGCTGCATACTTTGCACTGTTGTGATGCCTGGCCACGGCAGTCGCCATGAAGCCGAATAATTGTTCCCTAGTCGTGCCAGAAAGCTTGTCGCCACTGACCGTCACGAAATGCCTTTTGAGTTCAACCAATCACTTGTCAGCATTATTTCTGATATCTCTAAATGTAGTCTTAAACATCGTAGCTTGTGACTTCGTCGCTAGAGTTGCTCATTTGCATGTGTATCTCGCAGCAAAAGCATAGCCAAGCATTCACAGTGCGGTTGAGGCCAGTGTCACTTTTTGTATAGTTAAATGTAATATCATAGAAATCAGAATTTTCTCTTCGTTCAGGCTGCTGGGTATAGAATGGGTTATTGCTGTTTGTTGAAGGTCAGTCTCAACTGCTCGTGTAAGCATCGGTCAAAGTCATGGTTGCTAGATCTCGCGAATAATCAAACTTGTGGAACACGCAAAAGCTGTAGTAGTCCGGCAACCAGAACGAGTTTTTGTGCAAGGAACGAGGCCGAAAGTGAGACTTTCACAGAATGATGTACACCCTATGCTTACCTCGAATCGACACGTCTGCCGAATTCTAATGAGCTCCTCTTCTTGTCAGACAAGAACAAAGAAAAACACATGTTAATCCAATTGGACGCAGATTGCAATTTTTGGTTAAAATGAAATTATCTATGTTTTCTCTGATCAAACGACAAGTTCTAATTTTTGGCATTGAATGTCTTTAGGTCATTTCCTACCATGTGCATGTGCTATTATCATGCATCTGATCGGCAATGTATGCGAGAATGTGGTTCAATGTGCATAAAGTTGCTCAAAATGTTTGTGTTTGCCGATATTAAGAGGCTCGCCAAATCTAAATGCGTTTAGCTTTATGGACAAGGGTGCATTGACATCATAGGAAATGACCTGAAGACATTCCATGCCAAAAATTATGACTCCGGGCTTTTCGTTTAATCAGAGAAAATATACAAAATCTCATTTTAGCCAAAAACTGCAATCTGCGTCTCATTGGATTTACATTTGTCTTTCTTTGATCCTGTCTGACAAGAAGAGAAACTCATTAGAACTCGGCAGACGTGCCGATTCGCAGTAGGCATAGGGTGTACATCAATTCTGTGAAAGTCTCACTTTCGGCCTCGGTCCCTACAGAAACTCGCTCTGGCTGCCGGACTATAGATTTGCGCAACAAGTCGCATTTTGTAAGTTCTTTTATCTGAATGCTTCTATACTTGAAGAAAAATGATAATAATCGCGAATCATCACAAAGTACACTGTCAAGGTGCCAATATTTTCCATTGTCAACCAGTAAAAGTCGCCATCGTTCAGGTGTCATTGTCATGATAGCGTTTTTGCCACGACGTAATACTGTTTCCAGGTAAACATGCGCTGTAGTCCTATATCTTTATGGAGCGTCGGATTTCTGTGGTTAATATTGTTCAGAAATCAATGTGTATGGATCCCGCAAGAGGCTTCGACACTAAAAAGACTGATTTCAACAATCTATGATGTCATGACAGTCAACATTGCACGAAGTTCGATTAAAAGAAAATATGTGATAACGTTGATACAGCATGTGCAGCAACATCGGAAAGCAAATGCTTAGTTGAAGTGAAATGCAATTATGCTTTATGTTCTTCAAATACAATTTCAGAAGATAAATATTTCGAGAATGCTTTAATGTTGAAGCAGCGTTAGGCCTACATGCGAATACGCATATAATGGAATTATCTGCCGTTTAGTCAATCACTTTCAAAAATTCAACTCACCCATTATCACAATTTGCTTTCCCAATTGATTTTCAATGTAAGCGAATCTTTATAAAATCAAAAGTCATTAGCAAAGAGCAACTATTGTACTGAATGTCGTTCCTCCGTCGACATTTTCCCAAAACCTTTTGATAATATGCAGTAGCAAGTGATTATACCATAATACTCTATAATGTAATCATTTCCCCGATAAGTAAATACTTTATGAATATCGGTCTATTTTCCTGGCTGTGTAGGCAAACTGTTCGACATCTTTTATCGCTTCTTCAATAAATTTACTTCACTTTTCATACAATTGATCTATATAATTTAATTGTCTCGCTGCTTGTGATTGACAGCTCCTCGTCAAAACAAACCAATTAACCGACCTCCCTTGTCACGATAAATCATAATTTCTCTCACTTAACTGAAAATCTGATTATGCAGACGATGTTGTTTTTATCCAGATGATTTCGTCAATACAATGCTGCAAAGTTGATTAATTCGGCTCGTTTACTAGAGTGGTAACCGGCGTGAACCGGGCCAGGAATTTTTGAAACACAAACGGGTCGGGCCGCATTTTTTCAAGATAATTTTCCCTAGCGTCCTCTTGAGCTAGACAACTATTTTGTAGTAGCCACTATAATGCATACATTGATGCTAAATTGAGACGAATTAATTTATTTCTCATCCACGTCTATCATAACCATAGAAATAAATAGCAATAAAACCTCAAGAATGGAAGTAAAGTTTCATGCAATACACAATAGTGGTAAAAAAATCGCACGCATTTTCACTTAGATACACTTGTCAACAGTTGAAGCATTGGGTTAGAATCGGTCACATGTGCAAATCTTAGCTTCTCATTTGTGATTCATGTCCCAACTTAGTTCCCCAGAGGTGACGCGAACTCCAGTCAATTTCCATTCTTATCAACTTCAGATAAACATCTATTTCTATGATCATGACGAACGCTGATGTCATTAGACTTTGATGATTGGGCTACGAACTTATGAGCTTCATTGACACACACATTGTCTTCTCCCTGAGATGGTCAACGGATTTAAAGACCAGCGCGTTCTACACATAATGAGTCATGAAAACGATTTCTCAGATATAACGTAATTTTCAAGCTACTTCATTGCCGCTATAAGGCATTGATAGAATGACAATTCCCTCTGCGCACGCAAGTCACATTTTCAGTTCGTAAAGAGAGCAACGCAAACGCGTATTGAGAGTTTTGATTACATTTGCGAATATATGCACTTACTCTTTTCATCAAGCATTGTTCATTATGGTTGGAAAACAATTCAAATATTCAAGGCATGTTTTAAACTCATTAAACATTGCATTTCTTGGTAGCTCTGCATGTGACCTTATAAACACCCATTTGCCTAAATACTGAACACGAAGGCATCTTGACTGGATCTCGAAGATGACCATTGCTAGCTTATTCACGTAAAATTAGAAAAAGTCTACCCAAATGGTTACTAACTTAAAATAAAACTGGATGCGGGTCTGACCTAAAAATGGAATATAGGGAACTGAAGCCGAAAAATGAAAAACTACACCGTGCGGAAACAAGGCCCAGCGCCTGGCTATCGTGTCTGGGCCGAGACATAGCCTTAAGTAAAATAAATGTTGATAAATAACATGACAGATTGAACTGAACTTGGACCAAGGTAATTTGACTAGTTTTATTGCTTAGCAATAATTTACAATCTCACTGATTGTTACACAAGCATTTCTAACACCCTTCCGTGAAAATTGACAATGTTTATTTGTCTATGTCTACTAATTGCTATTGATATATAGACGTTCCATGTTCGCATGACAGAGCCTTGATTGCACAGGCCTATTTTCAATTTTCATAAGGATCTTTCACTTAAATATGCCGATGTAGTTTTCTTTGTTTCAACAGTATTCCTGCAATTTATTCATTTAACTTTTCCACTATGGCTTATTATGGCAATTCTTGTTCATTGAACATTGTTGCAATGTTGAATAATGATCTTCATCAATATTGACACCGTTCAATATTTAATTTTCCCTGGAAGCACATATAATTAAGACTTCTCAGTACATGCATTCAATCAATTATGTTATCATCAAGTCGCAAACCAAGTGAGAAATTGAGGGAAAAACAGCATAAGTTGAAAACGACATAATAGTCTGTCAACGCGTAAATGTATCATATCAAAATATATAGAAAACATGCCATACTGTCGATTATCATTGACATTCTGTAAATACTTTTTGCTTTTACACGGTACTTAATCCATCGACAGATAATCAAAATTCTTTTTTAAATGGGTCATTTGCTATATCCAGAAAATGGATAGATTATGTCAGTTCTTTATGCCATGTGCAAATGAATTGTCATGCAACAGAATGCAATGTAAATTGCTGAAAATGGAATATGAAATGTACTATGTAGTTTGACATTTAATTAACAAATAGTATAAAGTTCAGACAACGCATTCAAAATATTTCTGCATGAATGTGCTTTCGGATAAATTGCTCTATTGTTTGTAAATAAACTTCATCGTAAAATTACGCATTATTTGTATCAAATGATTTAACCAAATACAATTTGAAATCAACGTAACAGTTGAACAGCTTAACAACAATTTACGTTGAAAAATAAATTGTTTCTAAATTTTGAATTCAAAATTGCGAAAGATTGTGTTGCATTATGCAAAGTTGCATCAAATCATGCATTATGTAATGCAAATGACCGTTGAATAGAACGCCTTCCCTGCCAAGTTGGAGGTCAGATTAAATCTCAGTTTGTCTATTGGAGGACTATTGAATTATTGCTGTTTATTTGAGCTATGAAAATTAATTTAGTTTTTGAAAATTCTGGAAACAAGCTCATATTATCCGATCTATTTATGGCACTGAACCAGTGAAAAATTCATCAATATAAACAAATTATTCCATGTTATCTAGTTTAACTCTAAATGAGGAAATAGCAAAATGTTGTAAACATTTGCGCATGAATGGAAGTATGTATATATTCGTATGATCAAAAATTTACACAAAATCAAAAGAATTCAGTCATAAAATAATGCTAGTCCGTGATAGCCAGCTGCGGACTATCACGGACCTACATATTCGTTTGCTCTCGATATTGAATTGGCGAAGATGACGGTCAGGTTGTTAAACAGCTCTTAGCTCACGGCTAGACGCTCACATGATTCTTCCCGTCGTAGGTGAGGTGGAGTAATGCCTATGATGATTGATAGCTGATTGACCGGAGTAGAGCGTATGGCCCCAGCAATTAGTCTCACGACAACATTGAACGCTGTCTCGATCATATAGGCGTGGGAGCTTCTTGTCCAAATAGGGGAACAGTATTCCGCTACAGAGCGGAATATAGGTGTGAATGACGTATGACTAAGTTCACAAAATTTTCTTTACTCATCCAGCTTTTTGTATACATATTGTACACTCGATCTTCCTCTTTGTATAACCGTCGACACAAGGTATACCATTGAGCCATTTCTTTATCATTGGGGTGCCTGGTGCGCCGGTTACTTCTATTCGCATCGGGTCTCGAGCCGTTGTACCGAAAAGTGAGAATTCTGACCAGTTTCATATTTTGTTATAGCTCATTATTTCAATTGTATTAATTCACTCTATCTTACATCTAAGTCACAGCATGCATGAGGAGAAAAATATTTTAAGCATACAATATAAGCCCAATTAATCCAACCAGGAGAGCATTTTCTAATTCGGGCTACTTTATAATTCCGGACTTTTGATGTCTATGTCAAATGAAACTTTATGAAAATCACTGCTATATCAATAAATAGCCGAGCCGATGCATTTCTTGATGTACCCTTGACTGTTCTGAGCAAAAATGATTGAGAATTAATATAATTCTCATTTAACAAATTTGGCCTCATAGAATTGCGCGTTTTGATAGTTAGCATTTACAGAGATAAGTGATTGAGCCGGACAAAAATTGAGATGCTTCGACATGAATATACATTGACAGATAGCCTTGAGAACGACTAGTAGTCAAGATATATATATTAATCGAAGCATACGTCTCAAAAATTGAATGTATGTATGTATTTTCCATACTCGAGGGGATGAGCAACACGTGTTTTGCGTTCACACGCAATGATTTAATGCGTCTATCTTTAAAAATCTGTAAATTTCATTTCAATCGCCATAGTAATCTGGCACATCAATGTGATCGCTCACTGCAAAATAGAAGCAAGAAATATAGAAAGGCAGAAAATGCAAAAAAAAATTAAGCAGAATATAAAATAGCAGAATAGTATTAAAAAAAGCATCTCCAATAGCTGTTAGGATGAAGTAGTGGAATGGGGCAGCTCTGTCATAGATTTGGAGCTTATCTGCTCATCTTTCTTCTTGTTGAGTGTTTTTCTATTCATGAATATCACAATAGACCAATCCTATTGTCTATCCAACAAAAATAACGCTGAATGTTGGCTTTTGATCCGCATTCAAATATAAATTTAATCTGGAAAAATCTTAGTTGTCATCTTCCATTCGGGGGTAACTCTGTTACCATTGAAGAAGAATTTTCGAGATTAAAGTATCAATTCATTTCTCAATTGTTATGATTAATTAATGCAACTCTGAAAGCTTGCATGATTCCTAGATATACAGGGTGAGTCAAAAAAAACGTTATTTGAAGTTTGTGAAAAATCTATCTGAATTGTCATTCTGATTTCCATATCCAAGCACCAAATCAATTTCAAAAAATTCGAATTCATATCAGGCAAGGCTTGTTCCCTCCACCGACAGTCCATCGGTGATCGTCCAGTGACGGCTACAGGTGACGATATCTTTACCTCCATCAAGCCGATAATTGAAGATGACCCGAACGTTTCTACGCGGCGTCGTTCGCTGTCTTCATAAGAAAAAGTATCATCCCTATAAGCCAACCTTCGTCCAGGAACTCTCAGATGACGATCACGACCGACGTCTCGAATTCTGTCAATGGATCCTCAATTCCTCCCTTCAGCATCCTCAATTCCATCTCCGAATAGTTTTTGCTGTCTTTCATGTGAATGGAACTGTAAATAAGCTCTGCACTACTGGAGCACTGAGAACCCTAAAGCTTTCTTCGAAAAGCTTCATGGCCATGATAGACCATACTGGAGTGCTGAGTTACGACATAAGTGAAGATGAACAGCGATCGGTACTGCAATGTTCTGAAACAGCATGTTTGCGACGAAACGAAAACCAGAGCAGATTCTATCAAACTACAGCAAGGTCGGTGGATTGGTCGAAGAGGACTGAGTGGCCACCGCGACTTCTTCCTGTGGGGAGCGTACTGCCAAGAACTGACAGCCTGCATTCGAGAGGAAATTACCTCTTTCACATCTAACGCCTGCATGAAGGCCTATGACTCATTTGTTCGACGATGCTCTCTTTGCATTCAGCAGGAAGGTGCTCAGTTTGAGTCGCTGTTGTAACCACAGCTTGTGAGGAGCAGCTTTTTCAATGTTCATAACCGCCTGTTGTTGCATTTTATTGTAACTTATAATAGATATCCCACAAAAGGTAAATAACGTTTTTTTTGACTCACCCTGTATAATTCCATATGTTTTGTCAATCAATATTCATCTTCAGTCATTTTAAGCGCAAAAAGTTAATTTTCAAAAATTGTTTCTTAGGCCTACGACAACCGACGTTCGATGAAACAGACATGTCAAAAATCCAACAATCACTTACAGCAGCACTTTTTGCGTTTCGCATGCGAAAAAATGCATCCATAATACCTTCCGCAGAACCTTTTCAAACATTCAAAGCCCAGAACCCAATCGGTCCTTTGTGATCCCTCCATAAAATCAAGCAATGAGCACATGATGACTATTCATCACCATCATCATAAGATGACTCAACTTGATTTTGATCTCGTCCTACTCGACGATGAAGTTGCTCCTTCACTTCTTCTTTTGGTGATGAATCTCTTATTGCCACGCCTGATCTTGTGCTTCTCGATCGCTCACTAACTTCTATCTCTCAATTCTAGTGCCTGAGTACTTTCACCTGGTTCAGATTGACCAGGCAGTCTGCTAAGCACCACACCCTCACTAAATGGGGTAAGTCCAGCTGCTCTAAACACTGACCGAAGAATTTCCTGTTCCGTTCTGTCAAAACCCAAAAACTTTTCATCTTCATGCATATTCCTCCTTTATCCACATAGTTAGCAGAGAAACAGTCAACGAGTCACCGTTTTTTTATCTTTGATTGAACAAGAAATTAAAAGATCTGCGCTGGAGATAAGCGGTAGCCTTTTGCTTGACGTAATGAATTGTATTTAGTATTCCCTAAATTGTTCGTTCATAGTACAACTATTTTTGTGTAATGCAAACGAATCTATTTGTTCCTTTCAGAGGAGATCACAGTTGAACATCTGCAATCCTACATGAAGAAGAATAACTATGCTCCCCAATTTGTCGATGTGAGTATTGTTATTACATCAAAATATGAAAATGAATATAGAAATACAGTATATTAAAAGTGACAGAAATAAACTTTCCAATCAGTACTACTGATTGCAATAAGCAGAATTATTGCCATTCGCGCCGTGGTGCTACTAACAAAATCCTTGTAACTGGCATCCAACTGGAACATTCTAGTCTACTGCCGTTGTTCCACAAGGCAATCCTTTAGGTCCTTTGCCCTTTGCGCTGACTTAAAATTGTTTGTTTCAATTGTTGAGACAACATCCCTGGATTGGAAGTGTTTTATTTAGGCTTTATTTTAGTATTGGTGAAGTTTCGGATTTATTCGGATTAAAGCACGAAGCTTGTGCTTGGTTCAATTTTTTGGTATTTGATGCTATGCATGACTATTGATCATATGATGGTCACTGCTGTATTACAGGTATTTGAATTTCCTGCTACTTTTTTTTCAGAAATGGTTGAAACTTTTTGATCCAGAAAACACTGGAACCATCACTCTAGACATGTATTGCGAGCAGTTGGGGCTGGAATTGCAAGATGTGTAAGTATAAGTGCATTCATAGCATTTACCAGCCTCATAAGTTATTTGAGTGCGAACGCCAATCCTTTTCCCGTTCGAATGTTCAGAAAGAATATAAATGATAGATGCGCTTAGTCTTAATTGAGATGAAAAGTTGTAAACTTCCTATCAATTAACACATCCACTGTCTTACGACATTGTTTATTTAATGGCTTTAAGTGCTGCTGTTGTTTTCACTACACAGGGATCCTTTAGTAATGACTTCGCCACAGACTTGTACGGTCTGAATCTTCGGGTCCGGCCCAACCCACTGCTTTAAGCCCATTCTTTCCGTGATTAATACACATATTAGCGATAGGATGTTCCGCATACAAAATGTATACATTCTTGTTCAATTTTCTCAATATCTGATTTTTTAATCTGTAAACTTCGTGAATTTGAGTTGAATTTTTGCCATAAGCTACAAATGACATTTGCCTACACTATGTAATTGTTGATTGTGGATGCCAAGCGATAGGTAAATTCCATTTAAAAGTCTGATCAATTCGAGTTATTTCAATTTATAAGAGAACGGATGACGCGCCCAATCACAACTATTATGATATCTTTCTTAATTTAGTTGCCGATAGCTATATTGAGACTCCAATATTATTTGTGAAATTCTAGCACGAGGAAAATATTCGAATTATGTAGCTTAATCTACGTTTATATGATTGCATCATTTTATCATATTTTTTGATCACGAAGATGGGTTCTTTTGTGTTAACAGTCTTTAAAACTTGCGGTGGATTCATGGAGGAAGTATAAGTTGAGTGTCGACTCAAAAACTGTCTGTATACACTGAAAAGTTTTATATCAAAAGATTCAGTTTTTTACGGAGATTGCGTTCCTGTGGTCTAAAAATTAATTGTGCAGTTTTTGAAAAGGTAGATTTTTGCAAATTTATATGCTACTGACATGAAGTACCCTTAATAAGTAGTATGAAACAAGTTGGATATTGAAAGTAATGAATATTCGCTAACAAGCATCTTAATTAAGAGGAAATTAAGCTGATGATCTAAGAAATTTCATCAACTGCATTAATATGCAGGACCTGCAAGTCTTTAAGGAAAAGTTGAGATCTCATTCTGCTTCTTAGCTGAGATGTCATGTTTTTGATTCAATTTTTCAGAGGCATGATTTTATGATTCACAAGGCGTCGTTTCTTGAATCCGAATAGTAATGTGGACCCATTAACATCTTTTAAAGTTAATTGTGATGAGTTTCCTTGATTATGATGTTTTGTTCTTTCAGTGGCAGTTTGTGATATGATCACGCATCAGAAAATAATCTCATTATAATAAAGCTGAGCTTTTAGTGATGGTAACCCATCGAATAGCTATTAACAAACTATAGTGTTTCTCCAAATTGACGCAACATGGAGGATTTGTGGAATACTATTCCTAATTATGTATTGCTATCATTATCAGTCAAATTCGTTTACATTTCTCCAAACGTGTAAAAACTGCATGTCTCACAGGTGGTACTGGGTCTCGACCTGGTCTCGACTCACATTCATTTAATGAAATCGGAACTGTGTACACATTGGGGATTTAATAAATGCTGAGTTACGACTCTACCCAATATGCTTACTATGGGTGGATTTATTGTAATTACGTGTACATGATTTCAGAAGTAGTTCAATGAATTCAGACAAGTGGGCACTAGAGTATCTACTCTAGTGAAAAACTATCCTTTACACTATGTGAAAAGGATAACTTTGTGATGATCTCAAAATGAATTTGGCAGCTATTTTTATTTAGAAATGTGCATTCATATTACTATTAGCAAAAACATAAACTCAAATTTGCAGTATTTGTAATTTAGTTGATGCAACAAAATATTATATGGAGGCGACAAAATAATTGCGAAATTAATTCTTGCAGAAAGAACACGTTTGCCGAGCGAAAACAACAGGAGGAAGAAGAAAGTGGCGGCATACCTGATTGGGTTCAAATTGTGTCTCGAGACATGAATGATGACGAAATGAACGCTGTTTGGAAAATTGTAAAAGATGGACAAGACCAAGGTCTCACCGGAGTCGTAAGTATTAATTGATTTATTATTAATTCTTTTATTGCCACTTTTATCTATTAAAACAGTAAAGTCATAAAAGTTGAGCGTTCGAAATCGTAATTTCTGGATCTCGAGGAACTGAAATTCAAACAATTTTGTCAACTTGAATAAAACATGCATATTAAGATGTTCATGTATAGAATGATGATGTGTGATGCACAATGTGCGAGCTTGTATTCGCTTCATTCTGCGAATTTTCTATAATGGGGATGCGTTCAAACAGAGAGAGCAAATACACGCTCATGAACTTCAGAAATGACTTCACCAAGTTTTTATTTCGGTTTATCTCTATCATTGCTTTCTTCGGCATCCATCACGAGTAAGAATTAGAGGGAAGGTTTTCGACAAAAGCAGTCTCGAAAAACACAACATCTTAACGGAAATATGACATTTGTTGCTCTTGGCCTGCTCCAACTTTTGCTGGTTTCGTTAATTGCATGTGCGATATGGCTTCAGATGGTTTAGTGTATATCGCTCCTCAGCTATTGATCTTTATGTCGGTTTCACTCTTCTAACTTCTCCTGCTATAATTTTCCGGGTGAAGAGTGTAATGTAGCTTAGAATTTCCGGAAGAAAAACAATTGCAGTTGTTGGAAGCTGACGCTTGGCTTCCCCGATATTCTATTTTCCCTCTTCATCTTGCATTGAGATTCTTTAAGATTCAAATTATGAGAGATCGAGATTTGTGGCTTCTAGAAACTAAAACTACTAAGTTTGCACTTACATCACTGATAAGATTAAGTCTGATTTAAAGATTTATGTTGTGGCTTTGATATTCTGACAGTCTGACTGTGATTTCTGATACTTTGTTTCCGGCCAGCAATTCAGATTGGGGAAAAATATTATTATAACACCGGTGCCACCGGTTCTGACGAACATGGAGTTGTGTGGAAGATGTCCTCCTATGATGGCGGGCCGAAAGCCCAACGCCGAGTATTTCCCATTCTGACCGGATGCAACCTACCCCTGCATCTCAAGGCAAAGGCCACAAAACGACATGAGATCTCGTCCCATAACCGCACTGCCTTTTAAAGGAAGCCCAAACTGCCTGCTCCAGACGACCATTGAGTGTGTGGATAGCGTCGTATTTTAAGAGGTTTAGGCCTCCGGCGGGGTTTACGGACATCGTTCGGCTTGCTCACGTAGCTCCCAGCCTTCGGCTCGTCGCACGATCGCATCGCTTCTCTTCGCCATCAACCACCAAGTTTCGCTAGCTACGTTCGCTCAACTTAGCAGTGACAATCATGACAAAATATCTGTTCACTTATTGCTATGACAGCTGATGCTTGATACTGAAGGCTTGATCCTGACTATTGACAACGGTCGCATGCACTTGGCTCAGTTGGTAGAGCACTAGTCTAGTAAACCTGTGGTCGCAGGTTCGAGTCCTACCAACCGCACATCTTTTGAATGGCAATTTTATCTACCGCTGACTTCATTCTCACTTTGAACCAGACATGTGGTTTGGATTCAGTTATGATTTTGTTATCGATCACATATCAATAGCAGAAGCGTTAGTCGGTCGTGAGAAACTCAGTTCGGTGCTGAAAAGTTGATGATAAGAGCAGCAATTAGTTCAAATCTCCGGATTTCTTTTCTTGCAAAGTAGTATCCCCTAAAGACATTCGAATGACATGACACGACATACAATTTCACGGCTCACGCATGCTTTTTCCGATGGTGGCATTTATTTCACATTTTACAAAAGAATTTTGAAATTCAAAGCCGCTCATTTGTTGGATTTCAAGAAAAATGTTGAAATAAATGCGAAAATGTCATGAAATTAGACATAGGTGTACAGCTTCTTCCTGTATTCTTTCTTGTTTAGATATTTGTTTTGTATCTTCAGTTGAACATGTCACCATAAAAAGTATTCTACAATTCGAATTCATAATTGCATTAGATCTCATAAGCAGATCATACAGAGTAGTGATTTTCACACATTCTTTGTATTATTTAGCATTCACTGATGCATCAGATAAATGAAATTCGAATATATGCAATCATACAGATCTTCTAAAATTATAAATGCGTGTGAAAATATGTTTCTAAAGAGATTTGTGAGTACTTCAGCTCACATCACACTTGCTCTCAATGAATTGCGATGGCTACCTGTGACTTCACAAGTATATCTTCGGCTTGTGACTGTTGTGTATAAATACCTTCATGGTTATGCTCCGGGTTAACTTTGTGAATTGATCATATTGGCCAATTCCTTGTCCAATCGCTCGCATCTGTACTGGGCATCAAATAACTTAATTGAGATACCAAGATTCCGCCTAAAGGCGATGGCAAAGAAATACTTCTCCGCCTCCTCTGCTCAATGTTTGAATAGGCTGCTCAATGAAATTACAACAGCTAAATCTCAACAAAAGATCAGCGACAGACTTTTTTGACTGATCATACATGCACTGAATTTGTGTTTTCATTTTTTTGTGTACACTGGCCTTGAAGCAATATGTCATAATACTATTGAAAAATAAAATCGTGATCAAATCAAATCACTATTTATGACTCCTATAAGTAGTATGAAAACATTCAAACAAAACATCATCAATTTCAGCACTATATAAAGCGAGAGTGCTGTCATGATGAAGCTTTATCGCCTTTTGTCCCCCACTGGTATCTTGGACAGTAGCGTGCAGTGGGATCTTGCAGACTTTCTGGAGTGTTTAATACTTTTAGCCTGGATGCCTTTCCTGTCGACTTCCCATGACATTTTCGGAGCTACATCTCTAGACGAAAAGATCGCTATAGGCAAAAATGTTTTGCAGGAAAATAAAATGCTGATGAACCAAACTGTTATTTTAAGATTATAAGAGGTTTCAGTTTTTCGACGACATGACGGACATTTTTATTTGACTTATTGACATCTTTATTCTCTTGTAAATGCTGCCTAAAGAATGTCATGCTTCATTAAAAGTATTTCATGTGATCCGACCGTCGGGGTTAGAAGGAGCAGCATGATTGATATTCACATGGTTTGCATTTACTTCACTGACATGGCCAACTTCATCATACTTGGATCTTACATGCACTCTAATCATCCTATTGCTCTCCAATCATCATGAAAAAAGCAAGCATGAAGTACTTGCAACATTCCGGTTTATTAGAAGCTGCGCACTTTCTTTGTCATTATGAAAAATTCCGTCTGCAAAAGAAAGATCAAGGACCCGGTTCTGATTTGATTATTTTTTGCATTAGATAATCAATCTACTGGATAGTCAAGCTATCAGCTGCATCTTTAGTAAATATACTATTCTTTGCAATTAGTTCCATTCTTTTTTCTTTGTAGGATTTGCGAAAATTCTCCAAAATGTATTTATTGAGTTTTCGATGTCGTCGGCAACACATGATGATCATAATTCATGATTAAGATGTGCTGCTGATGCCATCGCAAATTCGATTAATACAACACATTTTGGAGAATTTTCGCAAAACCTATAGAAGAAAAATCAGCTGCATTACTAAATATAGCATTAAATACTAGCTATAGAAAAACTGGAGAAGCTGTCTTCAAAATGAGAAAGATAAACCAACGCCTTTCAAATTTTTAGGACCTTAGTTTGATCTTTGTTCCGAACATGCTGCATGGCTTGCATTAGAATATGCAAGCCGACTTAATGGAATACGAAAGTAGGTACTATTGATTTGAAACGGAGAATCAGATACATACGCAGCAACTTCAAACATGGCATTAACTAACTACTGTATCAGATGAGCAAGCAATAATATGCTGCTTATAATTTTGAAAAAAATCATAAACTTGCTATTAAATTTATACAAAAATTAAAACAAACTTGTATTTATTTATGACGTTTCAGAACTTTTACATGGCCGCAAGTAAGTGATAAATGCAACAAATTGCGATAAATATTAAGTCATCATAGCTAATTGTTCGATTCATCCTGTTGTCAATCTACAAGAAATTAAATATATCTGTGAGCCAGCGAAATTGTCTGCTGAATTTGTGAATCTACACATTAGTAGACATAAATGTATTCATTAATGAAAATGGAATTCATGGCAAAAAATGGTTTTTCACAAGAAAATAGCATTTGATTATGCTTCTTCTTCTCTTTACATGCCTATCAGAATCATAAAAACGGATAAACTCATCAATTTGTTAAATTGTCCATTTTGCTAAATTTATTAAATTGGAATGTATAACATGATCATATTAGACTTGACATTAATCTCGCTTAATTCTTCCATTCTTTTTATTTCAGGATTTGTGTAGATTTATTAAGCAATCGTTGGATGCTAAATTTGGACGAGTATGGCACACTGTCTCCGTACGTGGACAATATTGGGCCTACTATTCGCACGAGCCTCAATGTTCGTTGATCATCAAAGCTGGGCGAGACATTTTCATAATGTTCCGCACACCTGGATGGTAAAGCTGACATTTAGAATTTTGACAATTAGATGTACAGACAAACTATCATGTTGATCTGCCTTTAATTAATAAACTGTAAAATATTTTTTGAGTTTGCTTTTCATTCTGAATTGGTTGCTCACTACTAAATGCAGATTTAAGTAAGTAAACAATACCATCTCGTTTTGACATAACATGAGAGCAAAAGCTGTAATGTAGGTCACCTGGTGTCCCTATCTCACTTACATGTAGCTGCGACTGATGCATCATCTTCTTGTGACATATGATTATTTTCGGACAACAGTCTTAAAATGAGATAGAAATTCTCTTGGAAGTCTTCGATTGAATAAAGAGAATTATGATGCACTAACGCATTGTGATCATGAAACCTTGTTGAACAGCAATTGCAGCATCATTTTTCAGGCGAATACTTGCTCCTAAAGAGCAATACCTCAGCTCAGATTCATTGAAAACAAGCACCTAATGCCTTAAAATTTCTCCAAATGAATGTATGGTGAGAATCGACGAGCCTATGACTAACAGAAAGACACATTGCTTACTGAAAAGCACAGTTCCAGCAGAGAAAACGTGAATATCACGAATTGTTTATTGACATAAAAACGTATGTATAGAAGTCCGTTGCGTTTCGTTATCAAGTGTTATCAATGGCAAAATTGCTACAGAAGGGTATTATTGCAAAACCATGAGCGGTCCATCAAATCATGTCATGTTTTCTGTTCTGGAGTGAGGACTCTTGAAAACGGCCAATTTAAGCCAGTTTCGTGTGAGCAGAATGGAAAGGTCAATGTGTTCGATTTGCACATCATCCAGATTGCAATAGCGTTTTCTTGCATCTAAGAAATCTTCGGATTTTCACATCTCAGCATGTATATTAATAATTCTGACGCGCTAACACAATTTGATAAATCGCGATCACAAAAAGCTCTCAGTTTGATCATTTCAATGAAGATTTTCAGAGTATTGTAGGCTTAGTAGCGCTAGCTTCGCGACGGCAGTTTCGAAGCATTTTCCCCACAGCATCTCTCTGAAATCCTGGAATTTCTGGAATTTTATTCTTTGAAATATTTAATTTTGATACATTTATTAAATCCATGGCCAATCAGTTACATCCCAATAAAAAGATTTTATTCATTTTTTTAATCCATGTACACAGATATACACTCACGAGTGTACTCGAGGTTTTTCGAGACGATTACATTTGAAGGAATTTGAAACAGCATTTCAAATCTTTCTCATTTTGATTTGCTACTATCAGGCGCAATAATCAGCGCATGAAAGAAGATACTCATAACTAAAATATGCGCACACCAACCTCATGACTGGGGAACGGTGATGAAAATATGCAATATGGCCATCCCTTGATGAAAGTCAAATGCATTGGCAAAAGATCACGCTGTTCCATTTAACTCCACTAAATCTGTCTGTGGCAGAGCAACATCCTGGTGACCATAAAAATAGATTGTTTATCTTAAGTTGACTAGAATGTAAATTGACTCAAGATCGCGGCACTTCAGGCGGAACTAAGTTGGGGCATGAACCACCAATGAAAGGCTTAGAAATACAAATGTGACTGATTCTTACCCAATGATGCAGCCACAGAATTAGACAGGTTGCCTCTTCTTCCGTTTGACTAGAAAGGAAGCATTGGAACATGTAGCGCAAATGAAATGGCACAATCTCCTGACTAAATACCATAGCAATCGAACAATAAGCAGCCAGTTCAACATTAAGCACGCCAAATTAGTATGTGCTTTTAATCATGCATCTAATCGGAAAGTGTATATGAGAATGTGGTTGAATGTGGATAAAGCTGCTAAAATTCATAGACAGAAGTTGCATGATGAACATGAAGGGAATCCCTCAAGACATTCCATGCCAAAAATTATGACTCTGGGCCTAGTACTTTTCGTTTAATCAGATAAAACATAGCAAAATTCATTTTAGCCAAAAACTGCAATCTTCGTCCCATTGGATTTACATGTGTTTTTCTTTGATCTTGTCTGACAAGAAGAGGAACTCACTAGAAGTCGGCAGACGTGACGATTACTAAATTGTGCAAAGTTTCAGTGACTGTTATCAAGCGGATCACACAGCAAAGAGACACAGACGATATCAAGTTCTACAGAGAAGTTTGTGAACGTTTTTTCATGCGCCTGCTAACTTTTTTTAAAATGATCGGAGGGCCCAACATTATCGAGAAAACTTTTGCGCAATGATCTGAATTCTTCGAATCTGAAAGAACCGTGGCGATTGGAGCATTTTTAAGGAATTCAGAGCAATCCGCAAGCGACGCACGACTATTTCTCCTATCTCTGTAAGGTATTAAAAATTTCTTTTTGCCCACTTAATAAGTTCCTGTATGTGCCATCTGTTTGAATCAGTTTGCACTTCTAGTAAAGTGATGCGATTAAACAATCTAATTCTGTGGATGCAGCCGTTGACAAGTGCGTCTCAGTGAAAATGCGTGCAAATGTTGTGCCACTATTGTGTACTGCATGAAACTTTACTTCGATTGTTATCAAATTCTATGCTGGTGACCATAGAAATTGACAACAATAAAACCTGCAGAATGGAAGTAAAGCTTCACGTAATACATAATAGTGGCACGAAATTCGCAAGCATTTTCACTAAGATACACTTGTAAACGGCTGAATCATTGGTTTAGAATCAATCACTTGTGTAATTCTAAGCCTATCATTGGTGGCTCATGCCCCAAATTAGTTCCCCTGGATGGGGCGCGAGATTGAGTCAATTTCCTTTCTTGTCAACTTAAGATGAACGATCTATTTCTATGCTGGCGACCGAGCCATAGAAATCCGACTTTTTGTTTTGTTTAAGATGGTAGGACTATAGTAGACAACAGCTGATTGCTGATGGTAATTTTAGCTGCACCGATCTAAGTCACTGTTGCTAGATCTTAAAAAGAATCGAATAATTGAAAATTCTTGCGGCTAGGCGATGTATTGAAAGTTGTATTATTAAGATGATTGTTATAACTGATAACGTCTTTACATGTTTCACTGACAAGGAACTGATGCCTAACAAATTATCAACCTCTGGAAGCCATCATTCTAGGCGTATCTGACATGACAGCGCATATCCATGCCGTAGCATTGTTTCCAACGCATAGCGACGACGAAGTTCCAACGCATGGCGATGTCCTTTTGTTGGATTTCGATTTCCGAACATTTTGCACTTCGATTTTCAATCCACAAGGGATTACAATAAGATTATGGTAAATTTATGCATTCGTAAATTATATAAATTTGAGTGCTGATTTGATGATGAAGAGTACACCTACAAAGTAATTTCAACAGAAAGCAAATTTGATAGAGATGTCTGAACAAGTCATAAACAGCGCGGAACCAAACAAAATTTCCGGAAGGACTAAAAATTCAAAAATTCAAGAAAGTTTATTTCCAAGTAATAGAGCCAACTGATATTTATAAAAAGAGTGAAATAGAAAAAAGACATTTTCAGAGCAGTTAATAAGTGAAGCCGAATGAAGCCACCTTGGAAGAGTGCTAAGTCAGCATAACACGTTTATAAAATGGAAGGAAAGGATATATTGCATTGGTATGAATCCTCATAGTCATAGTCATCATATAGTCATCAAATACTTTTACTGTACGGGAAATTATTTCTTTTAAGAATATTTCTTTTGGCATCACAAGCCCAATTATCTACTTCAACTATTGATGAAATGTAAACAAACATGCATTCATCATATAATCGCTAACTATGATGAATAGATGAAAAGTATGTCCAGTAATCTCACCTGTAATAAACAATCTTAATTAAGAATTTTTGCTGGAAACTAAATTGGACAGTCTTCTCTAGTGTAGTTGTGGTTTCAAAGATAGCTAGCGAGTGATTTAGCATGCTTCGTTGCTTGCAGTTAAACACTATGAGTTAAATTCATTCCTGCTGCATGACGTTAGTTGTTATTTATCACCTATGCCAAATGCATCCTCACGAGCATATTCGTCATAGTCGCGATGGAGTACAATGCTTCTCTGTTTGTCCTCCAAAACAGAGGTGAAAATCATGCACCATGTGGGTTGAAAACGATCTTTATTAAAAGTTGAGTGGTTGCGTAAAACGAGGTATTATGGTAGGAAACGTGCGGTACTTCTGCATTACATAGCGTTCACCGCTTTATTTGATCAAATTAACATTTTCTGCTGAAATCATTTTCCCAGATATTCTTGTGAGCGCGACAAATTAATTGAGAAAGTATATTGCTGATGAAACTCCACATATTAATATAGTAAAAGGAGGATTGCCTTTATGCAATGGATAGAGGATGGCTATGCGATTCTCTGGGATATAGAGAGGGAAATTATTTGATGAATCCCGAGGGCTTTAGCCCGAGGGATATATCAAATAATTTCACGAGCTATGTCAGAGAATCTTATAGCTATCCTCTATCCATTATAAAGTTTGCCAGATTATTTGGACCATAGATATCCCTCTCTACGAAGATTTTCCCTGGGAACAAATTTTATCAATAAATCATATCATAAATAAAATATAAATATCATAAATAATCATAGAAGGGATTCTTTGATACGATTCTACAACTATGTAGTAATCTGGTATACTTTATGGCAGAAATAAAATATCTCTCGCATCATCGCATCATGCATACTGTATTACTATGTACATAAGATAGCTATTTATTCTTTCGTCCGGAGAACTTTTAATGAGTCAGTTTGATATGACTTACAATGGCATGACTGTTGATCTGACACTGGCGGTACTTATCATCACTTGCAGCAATTACAAGGCTATTGTCATGAATCGACTGAACAATGGTTGCAACCAGTTGCGTAATAGCAAACTAGACAATAGTAATAGGCGTTTTCGCGTCATCATTTTCTTGACATACATCAACAGGAATGCAATGTCATTTTATCGATGTTATTATTCTGAAGAATATTACAATCGCTGGTTTGCCAATTTGATTATAATGTAGCAGACGGTAGTATGCACTTTATTAGCCATTAGCTTTGAAACTATTTGAGAATTACAAGTTCTCACAACAACTCAACCTTTAATTCATCAGCTTCCATTTTTCTCATCAGCTCTGTATTTCCTTATGTTCCATTTCATCATGCAATGGTTAATGGCATTTTCTCAAAAGTAGACAATGAAATCCAAGTCAAGCGTGCGATTCTGTGACCGATGTGCACATCATCATGATTACTGCCAACTGGCCAGAAACGTTAATGAGAAGAAGAAAGAGGCTTGAGGAGACTTGCGTGTTGAATAATGAAATCTCTTTTAAGCGTTTGGCCGGTTAAATAACACTTGATCACGAGAATGAGTGGGTAGTCCAATGTCTGGGTTGTATCGAATGCCTTGTCAGGACTCGCAGTCATTTCGAATTAGACGCCAGGCCTCAAAGCAGAATCAAAATTCTGCGCCCGGAGTCAGAGCGCAAGGAACTCCCAATTCCGAGAAGTTCCATGTTCTGAATTTTAGCTTGTTTCCTCCAATTCCACCTCGAATATCTAAAGAGAATAGCAACTATTAAGTCAATAAAAGACACTAACACACTTGATTCCCCGACAGCACTCGCCCGACCTAGGAATCGAACCGAAGTCCGCGGTGGAGACGTGCTCGCACCTTCTGCAACAGGCCACGCTGACGGTTCAAAGGGAATGCAAGTGAAGACAGAAGTCATCTCTAAGTGATATCGATAACTTATTGTCCTATTATTATTGACAGAACGCTACCAGCATTCATATTGTAGCGAGAAGGTGCGAGCACGGTTCCTGGGTAATGCGAGTGTGGTCGCACCTTTCCGAAGTGGGCTATAATATGTGAATCATGATGATAATTCAATCTATTCATATCACAGACCAAATCAGCTTGAGGAAAGTTGATCGACGACAAAGTTCGACGCAATTTATCACTTTTCACAATCTCAAAAGACTAAGATCTGTCTTGTGAATAGACTTCATCATGTCACATTAAATTTGTATTAGGTTGTTATATATAAATACGACAGGCGATGCAATGACAACTATTGAGCGACCGACAGATCGAAATCGACAGAACAGAACCATGCATTTTAGATTATGCTTGAAGCTCAGCATCCAAAATCACGTATTTTGAAAATCCTCATGGCATATGAATTTACTTTCAACCTCGGCAAGCCAAAAGTATTCACAAATAATATAGGCTACGTTTCTTAAAAAAACACAATCTCGAAAGTTTCGGAAGAAGCATCCTTAACTTATAGAATGACTGCTATTTATTTCATGTTTGTTTTGTTCGCAAAAATACATTTCTTTGAAATATATAATTATATCTTTTCTTCCCTTGAGACTAAGTGGTACGCGGTGAAAGCGCATGATCTCAAGTGGTACTGAGACATTTAAAGGTTGGGAAACAGTGTATTAGAAAGCAGCGCTGATTTAGATCGGTGCCTAGCAGAGTAGCTATTGTCCATTCTACAGCCACTAGCTTAATCAATGCAAAAGTCGCATTTCTGCAAATCTTGTATTGTAATCGGTGAAACATTTTAGGAAAGTATTTTTGATGGTTTAAGTTCCCTTCGACCACAAAAAAATAAGTAGTTTTGTGATTTTTCGTTCATTTCATTCGTCCATGAACAATCCTGCCTGCTTTGTACCGACATAAACTCATTCGGCATTTGAGATGCTCATTACAGAATTGATGTTCGTATATTCAGAACAAAATCATATTCATCTTTTTCAAAGTTTTCTATTTATTTTCTGTTTGTTGTTCTATTTGTTCAAAGCATATTCAAAGTCTGAGTGCCCACAGATGAGATAGAAATCGCAAAAACATTGCTCTGTTTATTAATCTTGTGACTCCTTTAGAGACCTTTCGTCTTGTGACTTTCGTTGTTTCATACGGCAATACTAAGGAAGGTTAAGCATGACTGGCAGTTGAAACTGTGGTTCCTGAGCAGAGTACACAAACACAGTATGCTGACAAGAAGATTTGCCGATCAATGAAGTAATCAGCAGCAGGTTTGAAGTGCAATTCGGATCGATTAGAAAGAAGGCAGGGGCTCAAAAATTGAAAAGGAGGTAACTCAATCCCCTCAATTGCATATTTGTGGCAAAGTCTAATGTCTATTATAGATATAAGAGAACTTGTATTGCCGATTATCCGATATCAGAATCTTATCCGATTAATACTTATCAGACTATCAGAGGCATGGAGGCCTAGAGTATCAATGATCAGATGGCACACTTTTTTTAAAAAAATACCTACAAAGCAGGTCAATGAAGCGTGAATCATTAAGAGGTGACAAATAGAGGTCATGACGTTGACATGCTCACAGAAAAAGAGATTTGTGAGATCTATAAGTAATGGAGTAATGATTTTACACATCCGGAGGGAGAGAAAATCATCAACAGCAGTTGATGATAGAACTAATAACGATTTTCTTCATATACTCACATGTCATTAGAATGTGTCACTCATTATGCCGCTCTATTCTATGCAAAAACGTTGATATGAACGGCTTCATAATGGTATTCAAATCAGGGCATTTCCTGGTATTTAAATGAGTTCTGTGCCCTCTTCCAGTTCAAGAATGTTAGAGTTGAGCCGATAATTGACTTTAATCATTGTATCTTCCATCAATGGCACACACCTTTCCTTTAGATTTCTTCCGTCAGCTACATGTTTTGTGAACAGATCAAGCCATAATAGTTATCAAAGTTAATTAAGGTATAAAGAAACTCTCCACATGAAGACACCTTGACAGGTGTGAATAGATGTTAGATTAGATGTGCAAATTATAGGCCATTCACCAATAATTTCATCGCTCTAGGTGGAAGACTAGGAATTTAAATCGTTGCGAACATGCATGAAGAGGAAGGATTAGTTCGTCAAGATTAGTAGTTGTTATTAGTAGTAGTTTCAATTTTGGTGAAGCGATCAAAAGCTCTAATGCTTTGCGATGACAGTCCCTACTTGCACCGTATTTGCATGTAAAGTAGTACATTTCACCAATTCATGAATAGCACATTTTTCCACTCGTTCAAAGAAGGCTGTAACGCTATTTCGCTGTAGCGCTTAGCGAAAAAATGCCTCCAGGAGGATGCATGTTCTCCGAAATTTACGTAGAGCAAGATGTGAAAATGACTTAGTGTTTAAGACATACGTTGCATACATTTCACCTCTGCTAATACAGTGTATATACATACGCATTTTTTGCAACTCTCCTAATTTTTCGCTTAATGAGTTGGTGAGAGTTGAACAGAGAGTTTTCCGAATTATCAGCAACCTACCTAACCGTAAGAGGTGTCTTTTGGTCACTGCGGACTGAACTTGTTTGAAACTTTTTAAAAAAATTGTTAAATCAACGTCCCATCCACTTCACAAAATTTGTTCCTAGATCGCCTTCTGCAAATACCCGTCATTCATCAACAGCATTGCTGCTTCCCTTATCAAGGACGCGACGTTTTAGCCAATCTTTCATTCAGTTCTGTAAATAAAGTTGTTTTTTAGCTCCTTTTTTTGTTAATGTCACTTTCTTCTTAATTCTGCATTGTCATCGTGACTGTTGTAATGCTCTCACCGAATGTTATGTGACATAATAAAGGCTATTATTATTATCATTATTATAGTGAATTGATGTCTTTGATACTGCTTACAAGCTAGGATAAATATTTATTCACTCAAATTTGAACATTTTGCGATAGTACCTGGATTTCAGACTTTCTGGAAAAGAAGTGTCTTTTATTGATAAATTTTTGCCACAAAGCATTCAACCTAGGAATGGAATAGAACTAAATTCAAGAGGAAATAGAAATCTGACAGTATTTACAAACATTGAGGACGAGGAAAGTAACAAATAAGAAGGAAACATGGCATTAAGTAGATAAACGCACTTGTATGCATTACCGGATCAACACATTCAAATTCTTGTGCAAAACTACGCTAAAATCATGCTAACAGTTTCTGTGTTCTGATGTTCCATTAATATTGCATGATCTAACCACAGAAATCCGACACCGCATAAAATACGTTGTTTACCTCTTCAGGACAGATTAGCAATTTCGATCATATCGTCAAGTGCCGGGAACGAGCACTGTTTGTCTTATTATTAGCTAACTAAACTGCTCAGTTGGCGCGCGTTCAATACAAGGGCTTTCATTGAAAACATCGTAACATGAAAAACATCGTACATGAAAATATTGTAACATCATGCTTATAACATCGTATATGAAAATATCGTAACATCATGCCTATAACATCGCAACATTATATTAGGAAATGCTGTGGATGAATAGACATCCAATTGGTGCCAAGATTTTCATGATCTGAACATGGATATCTGTAGGATGAATCCGAACATTCATGGTAAATTTGAAGTGCAGGAAGATGTACATGTAAGTCTATGATCTTATCAACGCATAGAATTATCCATACGAATTTCAAAGTCATCCAACAATATCCATAGAAAACCATATATAAACCAGATTTTAGAATCACACAATCAAAAGTTTGATGATTAAATGAAATTGGCTAACTAATAAGTTCATCCAATTAATTATTGAAGCGATTAAAGATATAAATAAGCATATGATTATTTTTAATTGCCGATTTTTTTAAAAAATTACGATGCTTTATGATAGAGCCAATATCAGTAGGACGGCATAGCTCATCTTCAGCACTTGAGGCTGCTTTTTGAGCTCGGCAATTGAATAAACGACTCCTCCGTCCTCAACAGGTTAATAATAACGGACTGGAACAGACAGTCACATTGAAAACAGCATCACATCATATACATGCACTGTCATTGCAACGGTGTCTAAACGATGACAGCTTCTCTAGTGATTGATAATGATCAGCTGCCGATACATTGGCTGCCTTGTAAAGATTCGCGGATGTATCAATTTCCTTTAAAGATTTTTGATAAAAGAACTTACATGATATCGCCTTGCGGCAAGAATTCGCAACTGTGGTAAGTTTCAGGAATGTGATTCTTCTTAACATCTAGCAGCACTGACTTAGATCGGTGCCTAGCAGAGTAACTATTGTCCATTCTACAGCCACTAGCTTAATCAATGCAAAAGTCGCATTTCTGCAAATCTTGTATTGTAATCGGTGAAACATTTTAGGAAAGTATTTTTGATGGTTTAAGTTCCCTTCGACCACAAAAAAATAAGTAGTTTTGTGATTTTTCGTTCATTTCATTCGTCCATGAACAATCCTGCCTGCTTTGTACCGACATAAACTCATTCGGCATTTGAGATGCTCATTACAGAATTGATGTTCGTATATTCAGAACAAAATCATATTCATCTTTTTCAAAGTTTTCTATTTATTTTCTGTTTGTTGTTCTATTTGTTCAAAGCATATTCAAAGTCTGAGTGCCCACAGATGAGATAGAAATCGCAAAAACATTGCTCTGTTTATTAATCTTGTGACTCCTTTAGAGACCTTTCGTCTTGTGACTTTCGTTGTTTCATACGGCAATACTAAGGAAGGTTAAGCATGACTGGCAGTTGAAACTGTGGTTCCTGAGCAGAGTACACAAACACAGTATGCTGACAGGAAGATTTGCCATTCAATGAAGTAATCAGCAGCAGATTTGAAGTGCAATTTTGGATCGATTAGAAAGAAGGCAGGGGCTCAAAATTGAAAAGGAGGTAACTTAATCCTCTTATTGCAAATTTGCGACAAAGTCTAATGTCTCTAGGAAAACGTGCATCGTCGATTTTTTATCAGTAGGGCAATTTTTTATGACATGTCATATTTTGTCCTATTTTAAGGTAAGGTTATATTTTCATATTGTTTGTGTCTGATCATATTTAGTCATATTTTGGTCATTTTTCTGTATAGTTTTAGACTGTTAGAATTGCCAGGACGAGGGATAGAAAATGATCAATGCTTGCAGAATGAAGCAATATTGGTCCTCTCAGCAGCGCGATGCAGTTTGAGGTCAGTTCCAATGCATGCATTGCCCACACATATGACTGCTGCTGTGCTGAAGACTAGAAAAGAACACGGACTTGGATGCCATGGAGAAGCAAGACCTTTTGCCAGCACCTCTCGCTGAGCTGAACCGCTGCTTCGGTAGAGCGTTCTTCTCCATGGTGAAGAAGATGCTATGCATAGACAGACATTTTTAACATCAAATGTAGCAAATTACAACACTGTCTTGTACAGCAAGCTGTAAATGGGTATACAGTGGTAAAACGTTGAAATAAATCGTTTTATTTGTCGTAAACTCAACTTTTTATCTTTTTGCCTGAAAAAAGGAAACATATTTTCGCTATATTTTAGAATTTTTTAATCTCACAAAATTACAATTTAAGATATTTAAGCCATATTTTTGGTTTCATTTTGTGTTTTTTAGATCATATTTGGTTATATTTTAAGCTTTTTAGTTCACATGTTTTCGATTTATAGGTCATAAAAAATTGCCCTACTGACCAGAGTATCAGAATCAGGGATAGCTAAAGCAGGGATGCGGAGTTCCGGAGTCCTGTCATTTTTGCTGGAGTCGGAGTCCTATAAAATGATAGAACTCCGGACTCCGGCTTATAACTAGACCCGAAATATAATACAAGCACAGCTGTCACTGTCTGGATGTCAACTTTCTCCGTCAAACAAAAGTGCAGAGACACTGCTGGATGAAAAGCTTGCAATACTTGAGGGAATGAACCGTGGTAGTGAAAAAAAGATTGTATTTTTACTCGGTGATTTAGTAGAGAAGACAAGCTCTCCTATCCTCAATCACGCCTACGCGCCAAATGTCACATCAGAGACAAAAATGAAATACTAGTTTGTTTGAGCTAGTTGGTTCACGTTAATCGTGTGTGATGGCTCCTCCAAAGCGCATATTAAAATCGAACGTGTACTCATATTTTTGGAGAAGGATGGGGGATTTTCCTGCCTGGTAGAGACTGAAGAAAAACCGTGTGAAGCACACATCAACAAGATGGGAGGAGCCGAGTCGCATGCATCCAACTTAAAGCGAAATTTGATAAACTTTCATCGAAAATGATTGATAACTGACACAGCAATGATTGTTCAGGTAAGCCTATAATGATCTATGATGTAGGCTACCAGTTTTTTCAAAAACCTAGGCTATACTTTCCACCCGGAGTCGGAGTCCTATGAACCCTGGAGTCGGAGTCGGAGTCTTAGTCCTATCAAAATGATAGGACTCCGCATTCCTCAGCTGAAGTATCCATAATCAGAAGGCACATTTTTTAAAAAATACCTACAAAACAGTGTGAATTATTGTTTGATGGTGTGTAGAAGTGTGAATTATTAAGAGGTGGCAAGTAGAGGTCGTGACGTTGACATACTCATAGAAAAAGAGATTTGTGAGATCTGTAATTAATGGAGTAATGATTTTGCACATCTGGAAGGAGAGAATATTATCAACAACAGTTGATGATAGAACAATTAACGATTTTTTACATATATTCACATGTCATTGAAATGTTATGTGTCACTCATCATGCCGCTCTATTCAATACAAAAACGTTGATATAACGGTTTCACGAATCGGTTTGCTTTGGATTTTATAATCTTAGTATTTTCCTGCATAGTATGTCTCTACTCAATCGGTGGTTTTCAAATCAGGGCATTTCCTGGGTTTAAATGAGTTCAACGCCCTTTTCCAGTTCAAGAATGTTAGAGTTGAGTAGACAATGACTTTAATCATTGTATTTTCTATCAAAGGGACACACCTTTCCTTTAGATTTCCTCCGTCAGCTACATGTTTTGTGAATAGATCAAGCTATAGTCATCTGATGGAATGCAGTGATAGCGATGAATTGCGATGAACTACGCACTGAGGTGGACTGGGGCCTAAGAAATTTGATTGAGGAGCGGTTGGTCTGAGCCCTAGCCATCAGGAGACAAACCTTAATTGCTTATTTATTCCATGAGCCTCCGGGTTAATAAGGTACAATATGGAGGTACAGCTAGGTGACACAGTAGTTCTAAATAGTCTAAGTAGCCTATCTACGCTTTATTTCGATTTTCACCATTTTAAATTGATTTAATGGCTTCTAACAAATGTTTGGGTTCACTGCGCAAACCAAGGAGTGAAAGGCATTAAGGAGTGAAGCATGTATTTGGATGCCACTGATAGATTTGATTCCAAGCCGTTTACATTAATAAATGTTCATGATCTCCAGTTGCGTTAATACAATTTGTGACTTGTACTTTGATTTAATTCATACAAATACCACTTCTTGCTGATATTCAAATGTCCTCTCCTTGCAATGCCTCAACTGTCAATTCTTTACATTTCATACATTTTTTCTTTCATTTCGCGTGTATACATTTCATTGCTTTATGTAAATGTAGAACATCATCTTTGCCATCATTCTGTATGTGTAAAAGTCATCATGCATCATCTCATCCTTGTGTTCTCTATTCTGAGAAATAGACGATTTGATATTTTGATAGTAGTGCCTAAATCTTCATTGTCACACCATTTTGTAGATTATTTGAAGAATTAGGGAACACTTTTTCGAATAAATGGCATTTTGTCTTTAATACTTTTTCAAGGAAATACAATCAGACTATTTTCACAAGACCTCATCTTTATTTAGAACCTGTAGCTGATAAAAGAAATTTATTTATATATTATTATTATTTTCATACAGAATATTATTTTATATTCTCACCATAAAAGAAACATTGTTCATGATAATTTATCCTTATAGACTAAGTTCCTGTCTGATAGGGTAGATAAAAGTTATTATTTTACTTTTATACGTCATGTAGCACACAGAATACTATAACTGGATTCCGCGACATAATGAATTGCTGCTCGATTAAGGCCACTAAATTCGAGGCATTCTCATTAATCAAATTTTTGTAGGTCGTCATTACAATGTTATAATGAAAAACACGACAAGACAGTATATCGCTACGTTTTCACAACTTATATAGTGTGTCAACTTATTACTTATAACAAGTATACTTATCGCACTTACATGTATAAGCTATATAGTGTGAATTAGAAGTAATGCTGCGAAAATTAGTGGAATCAATTTTGAAACAAAAATCTTATTGTGAAAATTATACCGTGATATTTTAAAATCAAAATCGCTACGCGGAAACCATGATAATCGACTTCGGTAATCACAATTAAACTTCAAAACTGAAGAATTCTGAGTTTCGAATCAAGAGCTCGGTACTTCTATTCTTTCCACCCCTCCACATTTGCCTATGTTTCCAAATTCATCGAATATCGTCAAACTCACTCACATTGGATTTAGAATAGATCTGATCTGTCACTGAGTGATAGCGCAACACCACTGAGAAGTCTTACTTGACCCCCGGGATAAGGGATTGGTCCCCTGGATACTCAGTCAGATGCAGCTGTGCCGTATGAACTTCGTGGAATGTATTGTCTACACTGCAGCTACAGTAAACGGCAAACCAAGTGCTGTAAATTGTCTGCAAACCAGAAATATTTTACACATTCAACGCTTTTCCGACGATGGCAGACTGCACTTAGGAGCAAGAGAAAGTTGTTGACGATGCAACACTCGAGGGTGCCAGCAACAAGAATGTGGAGGTGGAAAGAATAGAAATACCAAGAGCTCTGTTAATTTGTATTTCTAGTTAACATTTAACCTATACTCTTCTCATTTTAGCTATCTAGTCGAAATTATGTGGAGATTTAATTCGAAATGCGATTTGAACTGTTTTTCCGAAAATAATACTTGCAGTGTTACTGCAATCCTGACAGATTAAGTCAAAATCAATGAAAAAAGACAATTTATGGTTGGAATGTGAATACAATTTTTCATAGCAATCGAAAAATTTGCCTCAACCTGACCATGATCATCAAGACATCACAAAAATGAGAAGTATTGGACCGAATGCAAAAGAAAATTACAATTTGACAAAATGTAATAAATTATCACTTTAAAATGGGATGAACTCGGACTCTAGCTGGTGCATTCTGGTCAGAGAAACATGAAAATATATGAGCATGAAAAAAATCGGTGAAAAAGAATTCAAAATTTCTCTTCGGTTTGTCAGCAGTAAACAATCTGAAGAAATGTGCTTGAAACTCAGTAGAAAATTACTATTTTCATCATGCTTGTCCGAGCGCTCTGAGGTAAGCTTGCAATAAGCGTGTTCATCATTCGAGTTCCTTTCTGATGGACTTTAATACAAATCAGAGTGTTGACAAGTCTTTTTTATCAATAATGTCTTAAAGCACGAAATCAACGCTTGCTTCCTTAAAATATTTTACATCGACGAAATGTACCCGCTTTACTGGGATGGAGAATTAAGTGAGAATGAAAAAATTAAGCTTTTTGGCAGTAATCTCCAGCTAATGAGATTGTGTTATGTATTCGTCAACAAAAATAGGCCTAAGTAGTGTGTGACTTGCATCAAAATTATTCCCACTATTATTTTCATGCTCTGAGATATTCAAATTTAGTGAAATTTTATTTAACTTGTTATATCTATTTTACAATAACATGTGGCATGTTGCAACACTTGGAACTTCTCTGTTTGGAGAGTGGAAGACTTCTCGAGCAAATGTGAGTTATCACAGTGTATCAAAAGAAACATTTTTTCTGATTGAAAACTAAAATACCCATAAACATCGCATGAAACTTTCGTTAAAGTTTGTGATTTCAAATCCTCGATTATCTTGCCTTGCCTGAATAACTTGATTGACATAATCAATTTGACTGAATTATTATATAGATTATTAATTATATAGATACTGCTAAAACACGTTGTACAATGTACATGCATTAATAGTACAATAGTGTAGTCATGGTAGCAAGAAGAGAATTTTTGATTGTGGTATTTTAATTGACTGAATCTACTAGTAAATATTTTCATTTTTATGACAGTGTGAAATTTAATGAAAAGAGAAACGAATTGACATTTCATCGCCATTGTTTGATATTAATCGTGACTTTGGCGTGTAAGTCATGTTGTTTACTCGAGATCTTGATATTTCAATTGGATTAAGATCAAATGCAATACTTTTTAAGTGTTATTTCACACGAATGCTGCTGTCTAAATGTCATGCAGCATTACGAAGATTAAATCTTTATTTTGCATTTTTCTCATTGTGGAGGAATAGTTTGTTGATGGCCATGCACATTATGCATGTAATCTCAAGTTGACAATTCACACAATTGCTTAATTTTTCAAAAATAGTAATGTCATCATCGAGGATGATTCTATGAGGTTTATGCCCCCCCCTTGTGATTGCTTCTAAATGGATGAAATTCCTTCAGATTCAGTGCACTTTAAACACTGAATGAAAAATTCACAGTTAGGCCGCTGTTACACAGAATAAGTCCCCTTCCATCTTCCATTTGGGATTTCCGTTGTATGTAGAAAAGAATACAACCTATTACACAGAAAAAAAGTTATCAACCACAAGTCATCTTCCATCGTCCGTCACGCTGTGTGTGTGTGAGAGAGAGAGAGATGCGTCTATTCAAACCATAAATGGGAATCTGAATAGCATTTATGCTACAAAATTCAAAGTTTACATTTGATTAAGACAAATAAAGTTATGTTGAATGAGAAATGTCACTAATAACAGACTATGTATTAAATGTAACTAACTAGTCGGAGAAAGTGCTTGATTCTAGCATGCACATAGATGGTACGAAAGCACTGCGACGCAAACTTGTCCTACAAAAAGGGACAGAAATACGACCAGACGGAAGGAAGAAAGGACATTAACTTCGAAATGAAGGTATCTTGTCTCCATAGATTGACGAAGACATTCACTGCCATTGACTTTCGTCTTGATTCCAAATCAACTGCAGAAATGTTCCCTTTGCTGATCCAGTCTTCTGAGGCTTCGCATTAGGGCAGCATATATTGTCATAAATTGATCCTCGTTTGTAATAGCTCTCATCCTTCGTAAAATATGAAATCCTTGTGCACATTTTATCTCGATATATTTGATGTGGGCCTTCCAACTGAAGTTGACATCAACCACTATCCCAAGGAATTTGATGCTTTCTTGAAAACTGATTTGAGGGAAGAGGGAATCCATATCACACATCTCCTTAAAGCCTCCTCGATAATTGACCAAGCCCTTAGTCTTACATTCGTTGAGCGTCAAGCTGTTGAGGATTGACCACTGAGACACATTGCGAATCTCTTCTTTCAATCTTTTTGCGTCTTCCACAACATTCTGCTTCCTAATACCAAACGAAATGCATACATCATCGACATATTTCACCATGCAAGTTCGAGAACAATGGTTGAAGAGACGATATATGCAGGCCGAAAAGATAGGGACCAAGCAGAGAACCCTGTGGAACACCGCTGGTAACTTTCTTGAGCTGACTCTTGCAGCCATGATATCGCACTCTTTGCTTGCGATTATACAGATAGTCCTTCAACAGAAAAGTAAATCCTGTTGGCAAGCCCATTTCTATAGTCTTGACGAGTAATTCTTCATGCATAGCCTTGTCGAAAGCCTTCTTAAAATCAAAATTGATGAAAGTAGTGGCGCCAATAGAAGGATCATCAAAAAACGCAGTAAGAGAATCAATCGTATGCCGCTATTATTGCATGAGTCGTTGACGAGTGCTTTCGAATACCAAATTGCATTTCGCACAATAGTTGTGAGAAGATTGGTTTGAGGTCAGTCAATATGATCTTTTCAGCAATTTTCGCAGGTACAGAAAGAAGGTTGATAGATCTAGCATCATTTATTGATGATGTGCTGCATTTGGGAACAGGTACCACGTCCGCGATTTTCCATTTAGAGGGAAGCTTTTTCTGACGAATGTAATGAGCTATCAACTGAAAAATTGGCTCAGCAAATACCAGAGCAGATCGCTTGTAGAGTAAAGTAGGAATGTTATCACTATCAGTAGCATTAGAGCGGATATGACACAACATCTACCAAACGTCCTGAACATCAAAAGTAGGGAACCATTGATCATCTTGCATATGGGGTGGAATGGTTAAACTTGAAGAAGAGTTCATGACACTGCAGAAAAAGTCATTGAATTCGTTGACCAGATCGATGTCAGACGATGCAGATTAATAGAATTCTTTCCGGAATGTCTTTCCACGATCAAAATTGATATACGACCACATACTTTTAGGTTAATTTGATTTAAATTAATTAATTAATTTAATTACTGTCATACAAGAAAAGTCATAAGGCATCGTCCATTGGACATAAGGCATGAAATTATGCGGCTGATGAGCTCATTTCCATAAGCCGTCAGACGTCAGTCGTCAGACTGTTCTAAAAATAGAACAACGTGAAGTCACGTCTGAGGGAAGATTTAGGAAGCTGTCATTTGCGAAGAGAAGGAATCAGAAAACAGCCTTTGTTCACAGTGTCGATCGAGGACGAGCATCAAGACAGTAGTCATAGCAACGGCAAATAGTAATAAATAGCGCTGACTGTATCGAAAATGGATTTCCCTAGTGTGACTGCGGTAGGTGGAAGATGGAAGATGGACGATGGACGATGGAAGACGGAAGACAACAGATGAAAATCGCCTCATCACGCCTTATGAAGAATGTGCAAAAAGGCGAGTGACATAGAAGATGGAAGACATCATTTCCTGTGTGACAGCGGCCTTAGAAGAATGCAGAAAAAAATTTAGTTCTTTTGGTCTAGATCTCAGGTCAAGGTAGGGAATATTCAAGATTAAGACTTACATGTAGGCACTTTGTAATTAAGAGGAATTGAGTCAGTCACAATGCAACCTGCCTATCTTGAGTCTATCCAATGCAAATCTAAAGATGTCTGTATGCGCTGGATTTTGAACACGCTACTTTTTTTATAAATTTCTCAAAGTTCAAAAGAAGAAAAAATATATAAAATATGTATGTATGTTCCTGGACTACAGACTATAACAAAAGCCATTTTTTGTTCACCCTATCTGCCATAGGATTTTTCTTGTCGGTATTATGGGGAATTTGCTTACACTGATGGTCATATTCATTCTAAATTTTGAGTTGATCTTGCTACTTAAAACAACAATGAAAATTTTATTAAATTACATGATGCTTGTATACATAAATGGGAAAATTTCTTTAAAGGTTTAAGTATGTGCGTTTTTGCCCGCTGTTTCTTGATGAAAATTCACTTAGTTTTCTGAATTGCTCCTGACAGCATAGAATGCGTTTGAAAATTCAAATAGGTAATTTTGTCAGTTACCAGATTGTCAGAATGGTAAGGAATTGCACACATTCGAATACAAGTAATTAGAGGTTTCTTCTATAATCACATAATAAGGAAAAGTTCCTTTGTCTTTCGATTGTGAGAATGAAAATCCGTAGTACCGAACAACCACAGCCCCGCGGCAAATTGGGATAACTATGTGTTGAGTTGCAATTGGTAAAAATTTAGTCAGTGGCACTATCGATCAACCCATTTATGCCTGATGTTCAATTGCACGAACATTTCAAGTTTTTGGGGTCAGAATTGAAAAAAAATTGTAACCGAAAGAACAAGGTGATCAGCGCGATTCAAATAGTGCCACGCCCAGAACAATTCCTAGAATGTTCGCAAATTGAAAAACGCTTTGGAAGGAGAATATGTTGAGAAGACACTCAACTTTGAGGTTCATGCAGCTTCTATGTGATCGTTTTTAAAAAATTATCACAGAACTCAAAATGAAACTTATTACAATGAACCGACTGACTTCAGAAGACACCAGTCATCATCCCTGTTTCATCAACCTGTCATCAGCCATTTCCAACACTGCCTATTAAGCTTAAACTATAGATGCGATATAATTTAGGAAGGGCGATATAAATTCAAAAAATAAATACAAAGGAAGGGCTATTCGGCCCACCAGTGCACTGTCGCAGTTTCGCAATGGGACTTTCGCAACTAAACCGCGTCACCCAAGTTCTTTTGACTCAACTTGACCTTTTGGAAGATCAAATTTATGACTCATTTTGAAAAATAATTCTTTCAAAGGTCTGAATCTTATCTCTTTTAACAGACCGGTTCTCAGCATGAGTGGGGTATTGTTTAAATGAACCCATAAGCCATAGATTATTCTTGTAAATAGTTTCATTGTCGTAAAATGTCAACTTGGCTTACTCGCTCTGAAATTTGAATTCTATTCAAATACTACTTATTAATTATATTATTAGTGATGGGAAATTTCAACTTTTTTGGAGAATTTTTCATGTTTCCCGTATCATCTTTGGGTCTCTTCAAGTCCTCATAACTATCTCCAATCTGATTGTATGTAGTACATGTACCTGTAGCACAATATGAGCGAGTTTATAGCATTGGACTGTTGCAACATTCTTTACAGCTTCTACAAATATTCTTCAAATATGTCGATCGCTTACTATGCCACACTGCAAACTGTACATCGTCAAAAACAGCTAAAATAACCGTTAGACTTCACAGACATCCTCACAGAAAATGTCCGCTCATATCAGATAAAAAAAACGTCTGTTTTTACGGATATAAAAAATCGTGAAACTAATTTTAGCTGCTCATTTTAGCGGATATTTACGGTTTATAGTTTGCAGTGCACTGGCAACTGACTCTGTCCGACCTTCCAACCATATGAAAATTTGAATGTATTTTGGACGTTGTGAAGTCATTGATTAATAATAAACTTATTCTGTGAAATTTAGGTCACATTTTCTCTATTTCAATGTAGCAGCGTTAAGGTTTTCATCGGGGATTTATTCTTACTGACAATGTCGAAATGTCACTTGACATGGCAAAGCTTTTAGCATAAACTTAGACGATTTATGTCTATGTTATGCCTACAGGCATTCATCGTCAGCAGGCTCCATTTCAGATGATGAACTTTTACATTCTTTGCATCAGGGATGCGGAGTCGGAGTCCCGGAGTCCTATCATTTTTGCTGGAGTCGGAGCCTTATCAAATGATAGGACTCCGGCTTATAGACCCGAAGTATAATACAAACAAATTATTTATCCTCGTGCATAGCTGTCACCGTCTGGATGTCAACTTTTTCCGTCAAGCAAAAGTACAGAGACACTGCTGGATGCAAAGCTTGTAATAGTTGAGGGAATGAACCGTGATAGTGAAAAAAGGATTGTCTTTCCACTCGGTGATTTAGTAGAGAAGACAAGCTCTCCTATCCTCGATCACACCTACGCTCCAAAGGTCACATCAGAGACAAAAATGAAATACTAGTTTGTTCACGTTAATCGTGTGTGATGGCTCCTCCAAAGCGCATATTAAAATCGAACGTGTACTCATATTTTTTGGAGAAGGATGGGGGATTTTTCTGCCTGGTAGAAACTGGAGAAAAGCCGTGTGAAGCACACATCAACAAGATGGGAGGAGCCGAGGCGCATGCATCCAACTTAAAGCGACATTTGATAAACTTTCATCGAAAATGATTGATAATTGACACAGCAATGATCACTAAAGATAGGTTTAGGTAAGCCTATAATGATCTATGATGTAGTCTACCAGTTTTTTCAAAAAACTAGGCTATATATGCTTGTCACCCGGAGTCGGAGTCGGAGTCCTATCAACCCCCAGAGTCGGAGTCCTATCAAAATGATAGGACTCCGCATCCCTGCTTTGCATAGGTGTTATCGCAACATATTTCATTTTTAAGTTGACACGTAAGTTTTGTTGCATCGAAATGCTCATGCAAGATATTAATGAAAATAATAGACAAACCGATTCAAAAGGATATGTAATTTACGTCTCCATAATAGAGATCTGGTGAGTTGCTGTACAGCACATCGTATAATGATAATGTGTGTTCAATCTTTGGTGCAACAATGGGACTATAACAGAAGTCCATTGCGTCAAGCATGTTGGAATAGCTTTGCGAATTTTTCAAGATTGTATGCACAATGTAAATCGCTCAATATCAATCACATACGAAGGATGCATACCAAAATATTTTTTGGTGTATTTCTGTATTCTCTTGTTATATATTTGTTTGTTTTCGTATGTTATTTCAAATGTGGTATGCTTTACATATTAAAGCCATACCAGCACAATGTTAAAAGAAAGCATAAATCATGTCCAAAGTATGTTGATTTGAGGCCTTTTGTCAATAAAGATCGCACTAATGTTGCTTCTGTTCTGTAGGTAGTGAGATAATGACATTCAAGAGTATCACATATCACTTCGAATAATGAATTCGATTTTAATACACGTGAGTCTAAGGCATTTCATGAATAATCAATAAGTATTCAACCATCAACAATCATGCATTATGTAATTTTGAAATTAAGCATATTATCAATCCGAAATAAAAATACATTATAAACATAAAATAGTTATGTTTGAGATATATAAGTCAACATGATTGCACGAAAGACATCGTTTGAATGAATTGATGTTTATAAACTTGGTTCATAAAGTAGAGTTAACCAAGCGTCTTGTTAATGCTGCTAGGCAAGTAGCAACGACGACATACTCATAGAGCATAAAATTCACAATAAATCTAATCTAGTTCGATACCACACTATCACAAAGAATTATTCACGACTGGTATTACTGAAAAAAGTTATTTGACAGCAGTATGATATACATATATTTTTTTTGCTAAGTGATTTAAAGCTGTACATTCGGAATGAATACCAGAGGCATACGAAATAGGATGAATTTGCATCGGGTCTCGTGTATAAAACATACCAAAAACTCGCATTTCAGTGTAAAACATACTAATTACATACGAAAGTAAGTGAGATGTGGTATGAAAAACATACCAGATCTCTGTAAACATACGAGAATCTCGTATCAGATGTCATTTTCAAATTGTATGTGATTTTGGTATATGTTTGTATGTAATTTTCGTATCCATGGATTTACAGTGCAATTGTTGATTACAACTTCCAGGTTCGTGTTTGTAGTTATAACTTAAAGTTGATATATTATTAAAACCATAGCAAAATTCCTCCAATTGCAAAGTGGCTATTGATAATTCCCTTGAATTATATCTCATTTCCATTTTACCAAAATTAGTTATTAATTATGAATTTTGAAAGGAAATATATATAAAATAATCAATAATAAAATAATCAAATAATAGCATTTAATCTATAAAGGTTATATATCAAATGCACCTATGCATGGCAAAATGAAACTACAATGAAAAATGTATTGCCACTTATCATGGTAAGCTATTCCTTATTCTATTAAATGCCATTGATGCATGCGAGGTCATTGTAACACGAGCTTTGATACGTGATAAAATGTGAATACCCATTTAAGAGTAGGCCTACATGGAGCTTACGTCAACTGAAGTTTCATTTATGCCACTGAATTCATAATTGTTTAGTTAAACTCAATATACAACATTTGGTAGTCCAATTAATAACAAAAAACTATGGCTCTCTGACAAGAATTAGCATCAATTACAATTCAAAATGATTTTTGCATACCACAAAAAACTTTTGCATTGTATTTCTACTCATACAAAACAATTGAACAAAATTTAATTTAGGAATTATTAAAGACTGTACCCGTTCTTGTCATAAATTATCATCAATGTTTTGATTCTTAGAAATAGTGTTTGCACTCATAGAGCAGGGATATATAGGTAGAGTGTCAACTCAAAAAAGTATCTGTATACAATGAAAATTTTTATATCAAAAGATTCAGTTTTTTGCGGAGATTACGTTCCCGTAGTCCAAAAAATTATTTGAGCACTTTCGAAAAAAGTCAAAATTTGCCAATTTACACACTACCGAGATGACTCTCCTAAGTAAGTAGTGTGAAACAAATTGGATCGAAAGGAATGAATATTTGCAAATAAGCATCCTAACTAAGCGGTAATTAGGCTGATTATCAAGGGAATTTCATGATCTGCATTATTATGGAAGTCATCATGAAGAAGTCACGATATAATTCGTGCTTTCTTGGCTGAAATTTCAAGCTTTTCTTCAATTTTCACCGGCATGATTTTATGATTCACAAGATTCATGTTTCATTTATTGAATCTGAATGGTGATGAGGACCCATTTACATCTTTCAAAGTTAATTGAAATCATTGTCTTTCATTAAGTGATTTTGCTCTGCCAATGGTAGGTTGCCTGTGATATGACCACGCTTAAGAAAATACTCTTGAGGTTGAGCATGAAAGTGATACGATCCCATCGAATTGCTAATTTAACAGACAGTAAATCTCCAAGGCTGTCATGACACTGAGAATCTGTAAAATATTATCATACAATACCACATCTGTGGAGGCAATACCACCTGTATCTCATTTATCATCATATATTCATTTAATAAAATCGAAAGTGTATACACATTTGGGGATTTAACAGTGCGTTCATAAAGTCACTGTGCACCTGTTCTGAACAACATTTTGTCAAAGCAAACGCTCGTAATAATTAATCATAGATATCTGGCATCTGCACAGAGCCATTTACATGTTTCAAGAGGCGCAGTTGACTGGTTTATGACATTTAACATAGTGACCAGCGAGTTGAATATCAGTCACTTCGAAGCATCCGAGAGCTTGACATTGCACTTCCAAGCTAAGTATGGTGTTGTCAATACAAGAGAGAATCTTCTTGGTCGAACATGTTTTCCGAGCCAATGGTGAATACACTGATGATGTGAAGAATGAGTTTTTAGAGAGATTTCCTACAACTGATTTGCCTCATCGAAACACTGTTAGGAATCTCATCAATAAGTTCAGAGAAACTGGCTCCGTGCACGATGCAACACGTTCAGGTCGACCAACAGTCTTAACTGAGCAGAAGGTCAATGTCATTTCCGAAGCTATGACTCATAGTCCAAGCAAGTCGATGCATCGCTTATCTCAAGAAGTAGGTCTATCTCTCGGGGCGGCTCATACTGCTGTGAGAAAGAACATAGGCCTATATCCATACCGCATCTCTTGCCAGCATGAATTGAAGGATGCCGATCATGATAGGCGTCTTCAGTACTGCTTCTTTTTCAAAGAAAATCTGAATGGAAATGATGTACTCGATAAAACTTTCTTTTCTGATGAAGCTTGGTTTCATCTTTCAGGGTATGTCAGTAACCGGAACTCCCGAATATGGTCTAGCGAAAACCCGCACGAATTTGTTGAGAAGCCATTACATTCTCTCAAAGTTGGGGTATGGTGCGCCATGTCAAGAAGGCGAATAGTTGGACCAATATTTTTTACCGAGACTGTTACAGCAGAAAGATATTGTAATGAAATCATTGCTTCGTTCGTCAACGAATTAACTGACGATGAAAAAACAACTGCTTACTTCCAACAAGATGGAGCAACTGCGCATACCGCCAATTCCTCACTTCGATGCTTGGGTGAAATATTCCAAACCAGAATAATCTCCAAAGGAATTTGGCCTCCAAGATCCCCGGACTTGAGTGTCTTGGACTTTTACTTGTGGGGAGCAGTAAAGCAGAAGGTCTACCGAAGCAAGCCACAAGATCTACATGAGTTAAGAGATAGCATCCGACAACAAATTGCCGCTATCAGTCTCGAAGAAATTCACCGAGTGTTTAAGAATATGAGACGTCGAATAGACCTCTGTATTCGTGAGCAAGGTGGACATTTTCAACAGTTTTTGTAAGATATAAATATATATTTTGTTATCACGTAGTAATAGATGTTTTTACAAAGGAATTTTACTATTAATAATGCCCTAACAATCTATTTCTAAGCAACGAAATACTAAGCAGGGATTGAATTATTAGGTGCACAGTGACTTTATGAACGCACTGTATATGCGGAGTTGCCACTCTACCTAATATACAGGGTGTCCGTAAAGTCGCTTGACTTTTAAATTGAATATCTACATGAGAAAGCAATAAACTTTTTTATCACAAGCCATGTTATATTGCGCAATATAAAGGGGAATTTACGAATCTAACAGTAAGAAGCCAATATTTGATGATTAAAATGTTCAAATCAAGTGTTCGAAATGATTGCCATCGCAATCAATCACTGCAGTCAATCGCCGAATAATATCGAAAACACTAGCGGCAAATTCGTCGCGTGTGACTTCATTAGTGATCTTCATCAATGATCATCCATCCCCAGAACCAAAAGTCGAGAGGATTCAAATCAGGTGAACGTGGAGGCCACTCTTGGTCACATCCTCGACTTACGAGTATCACGCGATCACCAAATGTCTGGACGAGGAAGTTTTGTACCTTTTTTGCAAAGGGGGGTGGGGCACCATCTTGCATAAATATACAGGAGAATAATTTGCGCTTTTGCGCAAGTTGAGGACGCACGTGCTCCTTAAACATCTGGAGATAGGAATCAGCTGTCACTGTGTTGGAGAAGAAAAAAGGTCGTAGTCCAAACTTGGCAGAAAATCCCATCCAGATACATAACCTAGGTGAATGAAGGGATTTTTAGATGCATGTTGATGGCTTAACATATGACCAGATACGGCAATTGTGTGTGTTAACGATCCCATCGAGTGAAAAATGCGCCTCGTCAGACCAGACAATGTCATCGATTACATTCTGATTGTCGAGAAGCCATCTCGCAAACTCTAAGCGCTTTGGCTTGTCGCCGGCTCAAGTGCTTGCACGACTTGTAATTTGTACGGGTAAAGTTTTAGTTCATGCCGAAGGATTTTATGGACACTAGTCTTTGAAATGATACCAACCTCTTCAGCCACTTTGCGAACTGACGTGACTCCTAGCTTTGATTTTGAACTAGTCTCCTGGACGACGTGATTCACTGTTGCAATTGTCATGTCATCCATTGTAGGACGGCCACTGCGAGGTTTATCATGAACGCTGCCAGTTTCTTCAAACTTTTTGATGGTATTTGCAATCAATATTATTGTAAAGGGATCTTTGTGAATGCGTCTTTGAGTCTTAAACATTCGAAGGGCAGCTGTAGCACTTCTATTGCATCCATAGAAGCACTGAACTATCTCTATCCGAGTCTGAAGATCCATTGTTAATAAGATAAGCAGCGATCGTACCACTTCACATTGAGATTTCGAACATAGCATGACACACGCGTCTTTGTCATTGGTTAGCGAAAACACAAAGTCATAGATATGGGATATGGCAATTCTATGCCATGAAGGCTGATTAATTTGACGTTCTCAATTGAAGATGATACGATATGAATCAATCATGTCGTCATGGCTGGTGATGAAAGTTTCATAGTATTGAATAGGGGAAAATTTTGAGCTATGGCCCTAGGTAAGGTTAATTGACATAATTAACAGCACAGCTAATTGACTTAAACATTTTCTGAAACTGAAATGAATTCACCAAAGCTTAAGAACTATAATTGCACATATAGTATTCATTACAAAAATGACTGCATGCAGAATGAAAAATTTAAGCAGTTAAATAATCGAATAATCAGTTCTTATTGCTAGATTCGTAAATTCCCCTTCATGTTGCGTAATATAACAGGGTTTTTGACGTAAACGTTTATTGTTTACTCATGTAGATATTCAATTTAAAAGTCAAGCGACTTTACGGACTTACTCTATGTTTGCACTATTGCCAAAAGTTGGCATGTGCTTTGCAGCAGAAGTTGATATTTTAGCACCTTTTGTACCCTAGGTAACCTACACGTCAGATAGCTAAAATGGTATAGTGAATCTATTCAGTGAAAAAGTCAGATAGTGATACAATATTCAGAAAGCCGGGCAGCCGGTCTGGCGATGGATCGGCCGGAAAGACCGATCATGAAGGAGATAATGTCAACAAACCGCTCACGAAATCTGATCAGTGGTCCTGTCCGAGTCGACGAATCTCGACTGTTTTCAACTCTCTGCTTCAAAATCCGATGATCACAGAATTATCATTGGAAACTTATAATCTACATTTGAAGAGCAACTTGTGCGTTGTGATCAAAACAAGTGATTCGCACTAATTCTGACATTTTGAATTGTAATTAATTATGATTTGCCGATGATAAAATTTTGTTGAATAAAATTTTGAAATCATTTGTTGTACAAAATTTGGCATCTTAAAATCAACGTCAAATTGCGTGAACTTGTGATGGAAAGTTTGGTAATGTTTCACAATGTTTCCACCCAAAAGTTGGAAAGGCATAAACTAACTATCTGGCCAAGAGTGAAAAATCCATTGTGTTTGAAGAATTCGTTAATACTCGCATCATTCCATCTGATTGAAGAAGTCGTTATGGAGATCCAAGTCTTCACTGTGCTGGAATCACTTGAACAACAATTTTAGCAGCAATTAAATGGCTTGCTCTTGAAAAGTCAACATTCAATATCTTGTCACCGACCAGATGCAAGAGTCTACTAAGATAATTCTCGATTTAAGAAATTGTACGTAAAATAACACTGTGTACGTTTGTAGAAAAGTAAAAGAATCTATGGCACAATATATCATTCAATTGACCACAAGACAACTTCTTTTTCACCAAGAAATCAACAGCTGGCCCTGTCTATACCAGCCTTAGAGCTGGAAGCGGGTTCGGTCCGACCCGGGCCTCGAAAATTCTGTAAGTACCTGGGTCGGGCCGGCCCTGAAATATCTAGTACCTGGGCCCATGTTTCTTATGTCTGAAATTAGAATTATCTTTCTCATTTGAACATTTTAATTCCCTGAATGAATTTCTTATGATGGCCTGTCAACATGATTGTTAGTCAATATGATGAGATAAACACCGACAAAATGATTTCACTTTTTCAAATAGACTGCATGTCTTCAGTGCATTCATTTTCCCTGTTTTCATAAGCCTAAATAAAACTAACAACAATGGCAGCTATCGGCATTTCAAATAGGATCCAATATATTTGTGATGATAAACGCGCTATGTATGTACAACGTTTAGAACAAATGAGAATTCATTATGCATTAAATGCTTGAAAATTCACCAAACTGTTCAACAGTCATAAAATTTATTCACAGATGGTTCGTAAGCCCTGCAGCATACGATCATATTATCAACAATTACTCGTAGATTTTTAAAATGATTCTTAAGGCGATTACACTCAAATAACATAATTGATATTAATATATTATTGTCAGTATATTTTTTGAATTGATTAAGGATGGTAAAGTACTCATAACGATAACATTTTTCACCGGGGCCGAGACACAAAATTCTTCCGGGCTGGCCGGGCCCGAGCCTAATATTTTGCAGTCGATGCGGGACCGAGCCGTGCCTGGGATGAGGGCATACGGGCCCGGGGCAAAGAAAGCGGCCCGGTTCCAGGTCTGACCGGCATGGATCGTAAAATTATAAGACCGGTCGTCCGGCTACAGTGATGATTGTCGGCTCCGCCCAAGCCTTGATATTTGAAGACCAACCAGCCAGTTACATTGGCGTTTGCTGCTGATTACAGCATGCTGTACCTATAAGAGAGCCTTGAGCAGGAGTTGCTTTGTATTCATGATGCAGTAAATAAAATATTTTCAATAACTTACTTGGGGGCGGTAACACGACCGATGTGTTATTCGAAATTATATGCTGACGAAGTTTCGGATGTTCGTTCTTTTTCAACGCATGAAATTCAAACATGGCAAACTTAATAATGTCATGGTCCATGTTTGAATTTCTTGCTTTGAGAACGAACGTCCGAAACGTCGGCAATATACAATTTTGAATAACATATCGGTCTTATCACCGAGTTAAATAATTGAAAATATTTTAGTTTCATATCATAGATGACAGCTTTCTTTTCAACCGGACAGCGCGGCTTGAACATTATATTTTGAATAATTTTATCACAATTAGGATAGAGATTAATCAAAATTAGTGCCTCGATAATCACTTCTATTTGTGACTAAATCTTCGGATGACAGATCACTATCCATTTTCAAGTTGAACTTTTTTCAAGTTAATCCGCAAATTTTGTGATAAATTGATACTGACCTACGTATAAACCCCCATTTATAAGGTATACTGACATCACAATCAAAATAGAATGGAAATTGGCCAGAGGCATTTTGCAACAGATGAGAAAAATTATGTCTCAAATAACTGAGCATAGCAAAAACCGACAAGTGTCAGGATGCATAATGCATAGATCACATTAATTTGTAGCCCATCAATGCTGCAAGATCGTCAAGCTGCAGGATCTTTAATCTACATGTACATGCAAATGATAGAACAGCATGATGAAAAATGACCTTTATTTAAAAGTACGTTCAAAAAATTACGATTATATCTTATTGTTTTATTTAAATTACATCAAAAATTAGACGATTACAGTTTTGTCATTTTATATTGTTAGATGATTTCGACTATTTCAATTCAAATGATAGATATAGATTAATTTTATCTATGAGTATCTACAGCTGCCTTAATAACTTTTATCAATAGACGGTTTTACACACGATGTCGAAATATGAATTGGGGTTTCACATCTTGATAAATTAGACAAGATTTAATGAATCCTGAAATGAGTTGTAGTCAGATAATAAGTAGAATTTTATTTCAATCTGTTTCTAAAATGACAGTTATCATAATTGCACAATTCTTGTCAAAACTGGCGTTTGAAAATTTGCCTAATTGTGCCATATTGTCCAAAATCGGAATTTTTCCAGAAAACAAATTTAATATCTAAAATCTTTTCTATAGCATGAAGATCCATGATTCTGAAAAAGTGGATTCCATCATTGATTTAGCCAATGAAGGTGTAATAAAGAATTAAAATTGATTGAAACGAATCCAAGAACAGTACTCTTTCATCCGCTGAAGAATATTTTCTTTTTCACATTGACTAACTGGATGCGAGGAAATTTTTATGTATTAACCAATGAAGCGAATATTACCCCAGACCTCTTCTTAAAGTGATCCGCTGCTTAGCTTAGAATCATCGGAAGGTCCAGTTATAAAAGTTTCAACAGCTTTGTAAGCATTACTTTTCGTTTAAAGACACGAAAAGTGGATCCCAAGAGCAAAAGTGCCACACAATACTTTTGGTGCATTTTGAATTAGCAGTTACTTTGATTTTTCTGCACGATGCATAACTAAGATAGGACCTGAATATAGAACTATGCAATAACTTCCAAAACAGTCTCTATTTGAGTTGTATTTAGCGTGTATCAACTGTCCCAATGGAATCAAACATGCTCCCAACATTATATTCTATGAACTGTTCATTATCTGCCATCAATTCTCAGTCAAAAAATTATTTTTTTGCAAAAAGTGGAATTGAAATTTTCAACAGCTATTTATGGTAAGATGACCGTGTCGACAAAAGTTGATGCAACCAGTGGAAATAGCATGCGTCAATTGTAGTGTACAACAATATTGGGAGAGATTGCATCATAGAAATATCAAAATCTGAGTGCACCGTGTTTTCAAAGTCGCCCCGGTAAAATAAGGTTAACAGTGCGCGTCCGCGTGGGCTTTGTATTCATGTTTCCAAGTCAATTGAAATGCCGCGTGACATTGTAATTTTACCATTTACACTGTCGACTCTAATATACAAACAAGATGTCCAATATAAATGGTTATGCAACCAGAAAAATTTTCCTTAACTCATAAATTAAATTTTGCTGACTGATGTTTTGTATTCCAAAATATACTGAAATTACAATCATGCTATCGATTTTATGCAGTGACATGCCAGTTGCTATGGAAAATTTCTCTGTATCATCTCATTAGCCATCCCTAATCATACACAGCATCTCAGTGCGCACGCTTGTTCAAATGATCGACTTTCCGGATTGATATTGATATATGCTAATGATTACCCTGACATTCATATAAATCCCTATTTAATCTGTAATCAGATGAAGCTCTCCAAGGCAGATCGATATTCGATTCAGATAATTACACGTTGCAGTTGAAAAAGGTCATCGTCTTCTCAGATCTTATCAATGATAGTTTTAAAAGGTCTTCAACCGGTTTCAGTTGAGGCTACTGCATCAATCTTCGTCAGGAAGTTAAATGAAGCAAAATTACAAACTACAGCAAATTTATATAACTGCCGAAAGATTGAAATACACTGTAAATTGAAAAAGTCTAGCACAGTCTAAGAGTGGGTCTAATGATGGATTTAATCCTATTTTCCAATGAGCCTAGGCCTCCTATGCTATTTGTCTAATCATCACACAACAAATAGCAACTATGATCTCTACAGTATGATGACTATGTCTGATACATAGCTATCTAAAATAATGAATTCAATTTTTGATTTAGACCGATATTTAGACCCTAATAGACCTTTTCAATCTGCAGTGTATTTGATATACTTGATACAGATATTTCATGTGCACTATCAAATACAATTAAATAATTATTTGCTCTATTATTTAGACATGTCAGTGCATTGGAAATAGAACCTGTATTTCAAACATGCTCGACAAGAATGGTATTGAATACGAATAGATGACTCCAAACAACAGTGTTTCTCAAAGAAGATGAGACAGATAGTGTTTTAGTGCTTCTCTATCATAACATAATGTCTTAGAGGTGATTTGGTAAAGTTCGTTTAATAAAACAGATACCAGACACCATGCGAATATGCAGAGTCATGAGCTAATGTAAATAACGATCGGCACTTTATAAATTGGTAAAACATGCAAATTACTTACATACGCACGTTTAACTTTATGCTCATAAGTAATCTGTTAAAAGTTAGAATTTCATGTTCGACCATGCACCTACATCATTTATGATAATGCATAATAGAAGACTTGCATTTTATTAACGCGTCTACCACCAGAAACTCTTGACCCTCCACTTCGGGGCACGGAGTCAAGAATTATCAGGCCATGGCCTCGCTTAGTTCCGAGTCGAGTGATGTAAATGGTGATTAGTCTTTCAGACTTCAGCATTATTAACTAAGCAATCAGATATCCAGTCTTCTTTACAGTCATTCAAGGAATCAACACATTTAAAGTAGTTAGATCTTACACAGAGTCAATGAGCGTAATAATTCTTAATATGAAGCTGTGTTGGACCGCGAAAGTTGATAATAGAAGAATATGTACCTCCTAGAGTCAGGCATTCAGGTGATGCATAGAGCTCCAACACGCTAGAATAATTGTTGCCCCGAAGATTTGTATGTAGTTGTGTTTCTGAATATCATAGTCACAATAGAGACAATACAACTGACAATTATAAGTTGTAACTGATTGTAAGTTGTAACAACGGACAAGTACAAGACCCACAAGCAGATTAGGAAATAATAGTGAGCTATCCCATGACGTAAACACAATACTCCGGAGATGTATTATTATCTTCAAAGTTGTGATGGCTCAGATTCTCTATTGTATTCCGTCAGCCTTCTGTAAAACTTTGAATGGCGAATCACATTTCGCGCGTGGGCCTATCGCGGGGCTGCAATGAGCATAAAGACCACTACAACAGTCACTGTGTAGTTCAATTCTTGACCTATACTGGACTGTCCGGTGACATACTTGATTTATTAGGATTTGATACTTCCGACCATCATCTAATACAATCATGGCTATGGACGCATTTATTGACGCCTTTTACGAAATTGATACTGATTTCGGACGTGAGTATTTGAGTAGAGCATGTCTTCATGTGTCTCCTTAATTACAGCTTCTCTTTTACACTTAATATTCTCAAAGGAGCATTCTCACACCGCAGATTTGATGTCACATAAATTGATATGGTTGTTTAGTCGCTTCAACAGTACAAATTGGTTGGTGTGTGCATGTGTGTTAGTCCAGCAGCCAGAGCGTGTTTCTGCAGGGAACAAGGCCAAAATGAGACTTTCATAGAATGATGTGCATCCTATGCCCACAAAGAATTCACGCGTCTGCCGAGTTCTAGTCAGTTCCTCTTCTTGTCAGACAGGATCAAAGAAAAACACATGTAAATCCAATGGGAGGCAGATTGCAGTTTTTGGCAAAAAAATTTTTCTATGTTTCTCTTATCAATTAAAAAGTACTTTGGGATGGAGCCACAGTTTTTGACATGGAATGTCTTCAGGTCATTTCCTATCATGTGTATGTGACACCATCATGCTTCTGATCGGCTATATATGCGATAATGTGGTTCAATGTGGATAAAGTGGGCCAACATATTGGTACTTGCCGACAGTAGGAGGTTTGTCAAATCTGAATGCATGTAATTTCATAGATAAATGTTCATGAACCTGATAAGAAATGATCTGAAGACATTCCATGTCAAAAATTATGGCTCTTGACTGAGCATGTTTACCGTCTTAAGTGAAAACATGGAAATTTCATTTTTGACCAAAAACTGTAATCTGCGTCCCATTGGATTAACATGTGTTTTTCTTTGATCCTGTCTGACAAGAAAAGTAACTAGCTAGAACTCGGCAGACGTGCGAATTCGTAGTAGGCATAGGGTGCACATCATTCTGTGAAAGTTTCATTTTCGGCCTCGTTCCCTGCAGGAACTCGCTGAGGCTGCCGGACTACGTGTGTGATGAGAGAGAGAGAGAGCGATTCATTCATAATCTACACTAGAATTCCCGAATGTTCATAAAGTTGAGGAGAAAATATTTTGTCGTAGCAATAACAAGCGCTTAATCAGGGTTTATAATACTATATCTCGCGTTTTGCATTTGGTATTGACCTAATGATTTCTGTAGCTGATTTAACAGAAGAAAAATGATAAAACTCTACATTTTCGGTTACAACACTGAATGGAAAGGATGTGCATGTATCTCATTGATAATCGTAATTTACAGCCTGAATGATTTAAGAGTTGAGGAGAGGGCTGTTGTGTGGACGTGAATGGGACTTGAATCCAATGCGGAAGGAATATATTAAGTGCATGATGCTTCACCTACACCGAAGAAAACAGAAAGTGTTCATAGTAGTCCGGAAGCTACTGACACTTTCTTCTTAAATTCACGCACAAAGGACTTAACAGTATGGGTTTGTAGATCTTGAAACGCTGAATCAAATTCAAATTCAAAATCAAAAATCAAATTTTTAAGTGTCACAGCTAGTCGCTTTCGGTTATAGATAAGGTTAAAGGATTCTCATTGGAATCCAATGGTAAAATTCAAGAAATATCTATGGATTGTGAAGCACTTGGCATTTTTGTACATTTTCTTTTGCAGAAAAGAAACTATTTACCAGAATGCTGTGAAATTTAAAACCTGATTGAGTTCAGAACATCAACTTCGATATAAATGTTGAAGTGAGTCACATGATGCAGTATTTGATGTCTGAGAGATATCTTGTAAAATCGCCAAAATTAAGTCAAAACGTGAAATTTACTCATTTTGTAGAGACTCTCAATTATCAAATACTGAATCATGTGACTCACTTCAACCTTTGTATCAAAATTGATGCTCTGAACTCAATCATGTTTCAGATGTCATGCCATTCTGATAAATAGTTCCTTTTTTGCAAAAGAAAATGTGCGAAAATCGGCAAGTGTTTCACAATCCATAAATATTTCTTGAATTTTACCATTGGATTCAAATGGTAATCTTTTAACCTTGCCTATAACCGAAAGCGACTAGCTGTGACACTTAAAAATTTGATTTTTGTATTCAGCGTTTCAAGATCTACAAATCCATACTATCAAGCCCTTTGTGCGTGAATTTAGGAAGAAAGTGTCAGTAGCTTCCTGTCCTATAGCGCTTGTTAAGAACAACAGTTTCGTGATGATTAATGTGATCGGATTTTGGGTCAAAGGAGAGGGTGTAGCTTTTAAAGTGATAATTATCGAAGGCCACAAGGAAGAGATAAAGAATTCTTGGATAGGAAAATGAGAATTCCAAATTTATGCTCAATCCGCTGAATGCTATTAAGCCCTTCAAGGCCATGGAGCATTAGCCCGGCAGTCAGAACGAGCAGGGAACCAGGCCAAAATGAGACTTGAATGATGTACACCCTATGCCTACTTCGAATCTGCTCGCCTATGCCGAGTTCTAGTCAGTTGCTCTTCTTGTCATATAGGATCAATGAAGAACACATGGTAATCCAATATGACGCAGATTGCAGTTTTTGACAAAAATGAACTTTTCTGTGTTTTCTCTTATCAACTGAAAAGTACTATAGCCACAGCCATGAATTTCGGCATGGGAGTTACTGATATCGACGGGTTCTGGTAAGTCAGCACGAAACGAAAGGCAGGAATCTAGTCTGCGATTAAGAACTAAACAAGTCATGTCAAAAAGTGGATGACAAAGGACTACTAAAGAATGCGGAATTATTGTCTGGAAGACAAGAAAAAGCGTGCAAATATCTGTTAGAAGGATTGTTCGTCTGTTTCCGTGAAGGAGAAATAGGATAATCAATTGGATCCTCTAATATGGTGCAGGATGAAGAATGACAGTGAATCGAAACTGATTTTGGTTCAAGCGCAACCTTTCGATAAAGGGACAAAGAACAAAGAAATCATTTTGGGATGATTATGAAGGATCACTAATAACTTTTAAAAAAATAGAAAGATGCAATTGATTGGTTTTCATGTATCACGGTTTCGAACTCATCAACTCATTGTGGTTCTCTGGTCGAATATACTCCAAATAAAAATGAATTCAGAAGCTTCAACTTTCATTCGAGATCCTCCGACTTTCAATACCTGTTTACAACACGACAGGCTATTTGAAAGCAATGCTTTAACCTACAGACACCGAGCAAAAAACACAGAGATCAATTGTGTTGACACTGTGGTTGCAGACGACAGAAATCTACTTCAGACATCTCATACAGTAACCTCGCAGACAGCAGCAACAATCTACGTGGATTGCAATAGCTGTTGTCATCTTTACCAGACATGCACCACACAAAAGGTGTATAGTATACAACATATTCCGTCAGAGATCTGAGGAAGTTTGCCTATCAGAAACATAAAACAGATTCTGCAATTACTAGCTACCAAATCTGAAGTCTCAATAGAATAAATTGAGCTGCACGATCAGTGATCTCTTAAAATAAGAATCTATTCATAAACAACCAATTACTTAAATGTCATCACCACTTACGATTCTCTGATATCCATTTTCTGGTATGCTTGCACATATGTGACATATTCAATTATCTTAAATGCTGGAAATACGTCATTATCGTAATTTATCATCTGTTATGATAGATATTTTATTTAGGCCTTCGTTTGAACTACTTATTTAAAACTGCCAATCGAGTTTTTAATGCACAGCGGAAAATTATTCGTTCCTGATATTCAAGTGTTATGTGTTTCCCCACGCAAATTTGAATTCAACTTCAAATAGGCTCATCATTAATTATTCAGAAAATGTTTGACGACGCTTGTAATATATATTGTATTCGGAATTAGAGAACTTGCAAATTCATCGTAGACCTATAGGCCTTTCATAAGTGTTCGAAGTTATGTCATATTTAACAAATGTTGAAATAATAGTGACGCGTTGCTATCTCTTAAATCAAAGGTGGCATGAGAATTTTCTCGTCTCATTTACTCCCTTGAGCCAATATACGCATAGCCACACGATTAGAAGACAACCTTAGTTATAATGCCTCAGCGATCTGACCTTAATATCAACTTCATCGTATCATTACTGACAATTTTCAACAAATCTTGATGCATAATACAATCTTCATAAGTAATATTCCATACATTTTCAGTCTAGAAGTTCTGTGCTTAAATTGTTCAGTATGTGAACCCTTTTCTATTTCATACACTGATTTTCACTTCCATACACTTTCTGGTACTTTCCAACTCTTTTAATGAAACACTGCATGACTAATAAATACCATTAGGTGACATGCCATTCACGCGTAAACTGCGCGCAATTACACATGACCCTAAACATTCGTGGTTACGCGAGATATTGTTGCAACATCTGTCGGCAGTCCTGCTATATAGACTTTGCGTCTCATGTGTCTGTATGTTACAGAGGCTAAACAATGTGATAGGACCTAGATTTCATGCTCCTTGGAGAAAGAACATGCTATAGCGGTTCATCCATGGTTTAAGCGGCAACGCGGACAACCGCAGACGACGCGCAAACTATAAACGCTCGCCCACGCGTATTCATAAACATTCCTCATATTTTGACAATGTCAGATCACGTGATTGCAGACTCTTAATGCAGCGCATAGAAATATAAACTGCCCTTAACCACGGATGTTTTGGGCGCTCCGTAATTACGCGTGAATTACGTATGGAAATGTTATCTAGTGACGTACCTGTAATAGTCGCAATAATACTAATAAGTGTGTAGGTACATTTGCCCCTTCTGCAGTACATAAGCTTGTTCATGCATCATCTAGATTGCGAGCCGTTATGACGAGTCCTTGTAGGACAAAACGCAGCGTCGGCGACAGCCATGAATTTTCATACCGAAGTCGCTCACGTCTGCTGACATTTTTAAATTCCATCCCACACAAACTGGCGTTTTTCACTGTAAAAAAGTCTTCATTATTCATCTATATATATATATATATTTCATCAACTTTCAAATTCTAATGATTTTAGAGGTCAATTGTATCAAATTGAGATCAGTTTTCTTTTCATATAAACTTCAATTTCGACAATTTCATTCAAACACAAATTTCCATATCTTATTTTGAATAATATACAAATATTCTATTAGCTCTGTTAATATTTTGATTTACATTGAAGATCAATGATGATTTAGAAGTCGAAGTATGCATAATCGTCAACGTGCACTTTTGTGAATGCGTGCCCAAGATTTTGAATATTGCGTCATTGAACAATATCAATAGTTTAATTGTTGTTAGTCTTGACCGGCTTTAGTCTACAATCTCAAGTAACCATAGTTGTAACAATCTTTTGAGTTACCGAAGAAAGGTATTCGTGTTTGTACAAACAGTTTTGTCTTTAATGTGAAAATAAGTTCAAATTCGTGACTTGTCAGAAGACTTCGTGGTCACGTCAATGATAATCGCTTGATCGCCGTACCGGATTAGAAAGCGGTAGCATTGCATCAGTCAATATGATGATAGTAACTTAACACATGAACAATAGCCCAAGGGGTATAGAAGTGGGATTCTGGAGTTATAGTTCATCTTATTCAAGTCAGCTGTTTCGCGGGTGCCTTCGAGAGCACACAACGAAAAGCCTAGTATTCACTTATTTCAGCATCAAGTAGCATATTCAGTATAATTGCTTGTAAGTGTCTTGAAGCAGCATGAAAACAACTAAGTCAGTATTCAAGAATGATTGTACTTTTTGAAAACATTTCTTTTTATTGAAATATTCTAAAATCAGTTCTTAAATTCTGGTTGCCATCTAGAGGCCAACTTTCTTTGCTTTTTAATTCACTGTATGGAAATCAAACTGTATAATGTATTCATTGCATGACTGTTATGATGGTATTTAATTCAACATGAATTGTGATGTACTGGTATTAGTAATCGTGTTGAATTCTTCCTTGAAGATACAGTGGCTTATCATCGAATGAGTTGTATTAAGAATAGTAATTAAGTAGTAGTTGGATGTACAATTTAACACTAATTAAAAAAATATGCATATCATTATTGAAGAAAGTATGACATTGACACAATAAGTTTTGAAGCAGGGAAAGCCAGAAGAAATCGAAAGGACTCAAATTGAAAATATTTAATGCGAAAATTGTGATCCAAGAGAATAGAGAACAAAAATTATGGCATTTCATCAAAACAGAAAGAAGAAGTAAATGAAGAAAGAAATAATTTCAGATCCTTATTCAACTATGTATAGAATTTGAATTGGAGGAACAAGTCATAATGCAAATAGAAAATAACTACATTTATGATCTCACATAATTTGCAATGTGATAATTCTTGTTCTTTCAAAAAAGCTTATTAAATACTTCCGTTTGATTTCAAAAAAAGTAATCTTTTTGTTTAACGTACCAATAAAAACTTCCATAAATTGACAAACCTATACCCCTGTTGACAAACTGACTAGTTGGCATTATACATTCACGAGGCCCTTTGTGCGATTCTCGTGGACACACCAGAATGGGTATGACATGTATTGGTACTGAAAGAAGATGATTTAAAAGTTGCTCTATTTAGGTAAATTAGAATTCCTTTAAAAATAACTAAATTTGCTTGTGACAATTGTATTTTTCTGTTCACTTTAAATTTTTATATATTTTCATTGAATATTTGTAAAGAACCACCGCGGTGCAATGCATGTAAAAAACGAAAACGTTGAAAAAGAAAAAAGTTGTCAGTTGTCACTTTAATTGTGATTCAGACCAATTTTATTTCAAACTGCACTCTAAACGAGCACCTCCTAAATCACACACTGAAGCGAGACACTCACTATTCGTAACTAATAAAAAATCCTAAAGCAAAGCGTTTTAGGAGGCTAGCGCACTAGTGTTATTGTTCTCTTTAGTATGTCAGCATTCTATTTCACGCAACCTTCTAAAATTCTAGTGTGTCGCGCTTTAGGATGCAGATTTCTTCGATTTTAGGAGGTGACAGTTTACAGTGTGCAATAAATGACAATAACAACTGCACGTATTTCGCAAACAGATCGATTTATTTCAAATGCTAGTAATAGGGTATACAAACTACATAATTCAATGTGAGTTGATGCATCAAGTTGACTTATTTCTGATTATTTCAGACTATTGAAAAAACACAAATGCGGCACTAAATCACTAGAAACAGTCCCGATTTACTCATTGTCTTTCCTTGCTCAACATTTATCATCTATCAATCAAGATGGTTCGATAACTCGTGAACGGTCTCTCTTTACGTCTGAACTTTCCATTGGAGAGAATTTTAATGCGGCATAAACGGTGTGTCCATCTTTTCACCCATCAAAACATCTGATAAAGTTCAAATAATAGCTCTAACCTGCTTGAGATCACGTACGCGCCATAATTTGAATAAATGCACTTTTAGTCGTAATCAGACAATGATCTTATCTAGGTGCTTCGACAAAATCGCCGAAATTTAGGTGCAAAATACATTGTAGGTGATTCGCCCAAAATGTCAATGTCTAGTTATCATCATATCAATGATGTCTGCGACATTTACCTTTTTGCTATTAGAATGTAGCTGAAGTTCGACGAATATATAATTATGTAAATGAGTTGGTAAATAGCAAATTGTGATGAATAGCTGCCGGTATTCACTAATTTCGTGCTCTATATAGACTTCAGCTTTAGCTACAAAGCAAATACTATATGAAAAAAGCACCTGTAATGATGAGAACTATCTTCATTGAGAAAAGCTAAAAACAAACTACTAGCATGAGATTTAGATTACGTACTAAATAATTTCCGATTTGGCGCGAGTATGCAACTTAGCAGCAACATAGCTTTCCGTTTCGTCTTCCAAAAATTAGCAATTTCTCATCATTCTATATTTCAACATTTATTATTGTCTCGATATAGACAGGGAGGGCTGCGGATGAGTGTAGAGCTGACTCTTCACATCCTAGAGCAACAGTCTTCAATTCATGTAAAATTTGTCATGCAGAACAATATGTAATGAATCATGGAGAGGGACAGAAATATTTAACGAGACTTTTTACTCGTGCACACCAAAGCCCTTAAGCATAAAGATCAGCGATGCATGTCAATCGACAATCGATATCTTTTACAATAGAGACGAAAATGCAATTGCGAAAATCCACAGTTTATTTAGAGTTGAATTGTAAGTAAATACACTGAATACAAGATAATCATGAATATTGTTTAGTACACTTTGCCAATATCTTTCTCCTTCATGTATATAGCAATCTGTGGTTTTGAATGATTTACGACTTTCAGATTGCATCTATAGCCTCGACTAATTATCTGGTTGAGTACGCTGCGCGAGTTTGATATCACAAATCATTAACTAATGCGCATAATACATTAATACAATAATTGAAATGTATTATGCCTGCTGAAATTAATCCTATTTATGTCCCTGATGTGTCAGTTCTATCTCAAAAATCGTCAACTGGCTAAGAAAAGATATCGGAGGTACGTGAAGTACCTGTCTTACTATTTCAGCAAAAAATCATCAAAAACTACGAAGACTATACCAATTGTCTCACAAACCAAAACTAGTTTAAAAAAGAATATTCATATATCATATTTTCAGAAGTCAACTTTTTTTCAATTTGTGCAGGCCAGCATGTTGTATATAGACTATTGTGTATAGAATTTGGCAAAAGCATATAAATGCATCGGTGGACAGATTGACTATTGACACAACGCAATTACCAAATAAGGATGATATTAGCCATTACTAATGTCCAAGTCATTGTAGGGCAACATAATATGGAGTCATAACCTACTGTCAATGTGCCAAAAAAGTTGATTTCAAATGAGCAGCAGCAAACAATTTAAAACATTTGCAAAGTTCAATGTATGAGCAGAAAAGACGAAGAACATAGGGAGGAATGAACCAGCTCAAGAAATTCAAGCAAAATGGACTCTGAATGCATTGCTGTCTCGTGTTTCAGTCAAAACCTTTCTCTGGGATCTGCATGGACGTATCTGTTATGCATCTATACCGTTTGATGAAACCCTTTGCAGTGTTTCACGTATACATCAGAGATGGTTCAAAGATGCATTGACTGATTTATTCGGCATATTTTCGGAACTGAAGAGGCTCAGCTGAAGTAGCAGCAGAACCAGACTCAAGAGAAGAATAGAGGACATAAAGGCTCTCAAATTGACCGGGAGCCCATCAAAGTAGGGTTTTAATTAGCAACTCACGTTTTCTCAGGTGTACCGCAGGGCTCAGTTTTAGGTCCGATGCTTTTTTGTACAGTAGTTAGTACTGTATCTCCGGTCAGTCGTCGTACTCAAATAATTCAATACGTCGACGACATAACAGTATGCATCCCTCTGTTTAAGACTTCTGACAATCATCATGTTAACACTGAACATCAGAACATGATTCAATGGTCAGAGGATAACGGCCTCAAAATGAACCTGAAAAAATGAAAGTCGATATGTTATACAAAGTCTGATCCCATTATTGATGTGTGTCTTCCTGATGTTCAATGCGTGGATGAACTGCGTTTTCTTGGTGTGCTGCTAAACAGCAAACTTACCTGCTCCTCGCATATTCAAACTGTGTGTAGAAATGCTTCACTCAGATTGTACGCTTTGCGACTCCTAAAGCCGATCATGTCATCAGATCAACTTCTCGTCGTTTACAACGCTACTATTCGACCGGTTTTGGAGTATGCCTCGTCAGCGTTTGTAAAGCTGCCTGAACATCTAAGCTCGGAGCTTGATAGACTTCAGAAGAGATGTCATCGGATCATCTGCAGTGTACCGTTCAGTCAGAAGTCAGTGTGATTGTGGTCGTTTTTCTGATCTGTCGACGAGGCGAAAAGTTGCGGCTATGAAACTGTTCGCCTCTGCTGCTTATGACGAGAACCACATTCTCAATGACATCATTCCACCGAAATCTAGTAGATCTCACCGATTTTTGCAGCCTTTCTCTTCTACGACTAGGTATTTGAACTCTTTCATTCCGTTCACTACAACTCTTATGAATGAAAACCGAACATAACTTTTGTTTCTTTACGTCTTTTGTCATAATTGATGGCTAACTTACTCCACAATGTGATTTTCAGTATTTTGAAATATACGATACTTGCTTACTTAATTCACGCTCTAAAGGTTTGAGGTGCAGAACTCATGTGACGTGACGTGCTGTTTTTGGAAAGTTGATTCTTATTAAGTTCCGCCTATGCCGGAACAGTCGGTGTGACCCCCCCCCTAAGAATCCTCCACAAACCGACTTCAACTGGCAATTTGAAGCCATCCACAAATACTACAGATTACATTATGATTGTCATAGTTGTCCCCTTTGCTAAAATGCAACTTCAGAAAATGTTGTCTGCTGGAATGTCTTCTGGTTAGTTTATTTATATTTATATCTTATCACTTAGTATTTAGTTTATGCAGAAGAAGATACAACTGAATTCGGTGACTTTTATCGAGACACTGAGGCTAAAAGCAATATGATTCTGAAAAATTTCAATAATTGCTGATCAGATTCAGAACTAAAAATACAAAAATAATAGAAAATAATAGCTTAAAATTCAAATTTAAATTTCAAGCATGCATGCATAATAAGCAGATGATTTCCAAGTTATGATGAAATTATAGTTTGTTTCGGAGAAGCTTAAGGCAAAGGTCAGTTGATATCTTAATAGAACGTATTGCTTTTAATCAAACTCCTTAAATTATACCGTAAATATATTTGTATTTCACTGCTGCAGTGCATCTGGTGTCACATTGAACATACCACATGTCGTTGATGTCATTCACGAGCTCACATTCAGTACATAGTGATCCGAGCAGTCCCGTGCAAATATCATCACAATTTATTCAATAGGCAAGTGTTTCCTCGTCTAGTCGAAGACACTAGTAAGGAGCAAAGTATTTGAGAACTTAATCAAACACGCAACTGCATTCATTGATCTAAGTGTGAACTTGCAGACATTTCATGCTATTCATGAAACTTTATGTCATTTTATTGTATTGTTGAAAAAATGAATCACGTACTTCAGCTGAATTGGAAAAAGTAACTGCCTGAAGTTTCCTTCAATCAATAGAAAATTGTAATTTGCAAATCACAAAAAAGCAATGGAAATGGCATGAAATATTTATTTAGCAATTTTATGAATGAGAGATTTCCACCTAATTTCGAGAGAATTAGGATGTGTATACTCGGCAGCTGTGTTGAACAGTCGAAAGTAGAATTCTATTCCCGCCTCGATACCTGACTCTCACACACTCTCTCCTGCTCATTCCGCTCTTTTCTTATTCTTCCCATTGCTCGTTTAATAATAGAAAATCTTAAAAATAATTCAACGTAGCAAAGTGCGTCAAGGTAACAGACTTAAAAAAAACAAGCTAGTGACTAGTTAATTTTTAGTAGTTGCAAAATATGATTTAAAAGAAATTTTTTATATCTTAAAATGTCTAAAAATACTTACTAGAAGGACAAACAACGTTCTCCTCTCCTAATGTGTAGTGAATTGGCGAGTAGGTCGTTCTGCTCAAAATTATGTTTATCACTTATATATATTCAAAAGATTCTATGTAACAGTCTTCCCATTCAGATGATAAGAGGACAGGTCTGTTTCCAATCAAAATACCAGATCTAGTTAACACAGCGGGATTACGCCATCTAAAATCTACCAGGTGTGCAAGGGAATTAATATTAGTTACTTAAGCTAAAACGTGAAATAAAATTCTACAACATATGCATACAAACTTTTTGACTATTTTTAAGGAGGTCATCAACAGGAACTTGGTCAGGACGATCGCGTTTCGACCGCTAAATCCTGATTAAGTCCTCAGGCCTCAGTCCTTGTTAAGACTTAGTCGGAATGATGCAGAAATTGAGAACTTATTAAATACAGAATAAATCACATCATTTTATTGCATCTATCCTATGTTAACAAAGGATATTTCTACAATCAATAATCATCTTATAATTCTTGACAGCAATTTGGGATGTCAACAATAGATACTTCAGATCATATAGCCAAATAATGAATAAGATATTAAATTAATATGCATGCACCATGCCTATTATGCTATCAAGCTTGCATTGACATACATTCGTAGATACTAAAGTATTTAACACAGAAACGTGTGTATTATATTGCACAAAATCTGTTGTTGCTGTTTTTGGACTATCCCTTCATGTATATTAAATAGATAAGATTATGATATATACGTGTATATTAAAGATTTACATGTAGATCACTTTTGATAATTATTTCAATTATTCATCAACTTTCATCTAGCATCATAGTTCACAGGGAATATTTGTGCGGTCTATTATGTCATCCATATTAATCCACACTGTATCTATCTACTAAACGATAAGATAGACATACGCAACCCCCGAGACGCTAAATTGTTAGAACTTGAGTGTACCCCAAAGCGACTGCTTCCATGAGTAAATAAAGGTGTAATGACATTTATAAAAAGTTAATTATTTAATGCATTAAAATCCATTGACATGCAGTTGTACTCATAACATGCTGAGCATACATGTACTTAAATTTCCAAGGACACGAAATATTAATTTCATTTTGAATTCGCTCGATATTCATTGATTTTTTTCTTAATTTGCATTCATTTTTCAGAGGAGATTACGGTAGATGAATTAAATGCCTACATGAATAAACACAACTACGCACCACAATTTGTCGACGTGAGTATTGGTTATTACTAGTTTCTTAAAAAGGCTTTGATTATTATTCAAATGGCCATGATTATTGCTGATATACCAAGATATTTTTATTAGTTTACGATCATTTAGAAATACCACAAAACACGAGTAATGTATTCATGCACATTTACTAGACGGAAGCTTTACTTCGCTTACATAAACTCTAAAGCTCAAGTAGGCGGAACAAGTGCTGCTTGCCAGCATTAGCTTGAAGAGATCAAGCTTTGGATTTTAAATTGTTCGATATAGCTACAGAGTTAGACTTGAGGCTGAGCTGCAAACGATTTCCTAAACTTAGAAGATGAATGATTTTCAGAAGTTTTTCCCCACATAACTGTCATGTATCCATATCATCATGTGATGAATGACATTCACTGTAAAGTTAAGCTAATCAGCTCCTGGCATTTCTTACTTTCATTACACTACTTGTACTACTTGACTACATGCAAGTAGCTTGTACGTTTACAAATGAGTACGGTAAAGACAAATAACAAGTTGACTGGAACAAAGTTTGGACGAAATCCAGGGATGTAAATGGAAGAATAAATTACTGAGCTGCATCCTCAGTTGAAAAATGTGAAGCTGAAATGACCTTCATAGCCGATATTTTATCCATCATCAGGAATCATCAGCAGGCCAAGTTCATATCTCTCAACATCGACACAGCTACCTATCTGTAATGCCACAATTATCGGAGTAAATTAGAGATATGTAACAAACAATTTAGTTTCCACATGCTTTCATCGAATACTGCTTTTAACATATTTTTAACAAACACAAGTGTTTTTCAGATAGCTGTATTTCTTGATCGTTGCTGGCACAATAACGTAGAAATGTCAATAGTGCGTCGAGAGCTTATTCAAAGAATGATGGGTAAATTTACCTAACATGTTAATTGAGCATCTCGACATTGAGCACGTCTCATATCGAAACGTACGTATAGTATCCACATGCCTGAAATTGTGAAACAATCTGGAACAGTTTGTTCCATATTAAAAATTTGCATATAAGATATTGACTTATATTCAATGAATTGTATTGCGTTCCAGCTGCACTTTATTTAATCTCTTGACACTTTGCAGCATCATAATGATGTGTTGATTCAATGCAGCTATGACGTCATTTGTTATTGAATCTAGTTGATGTTTAGCTGGTAGTAAGTCATTTGAATTTTGTATTCCAAACAATAATTTCAAGCAAATCGTGTCATAATCTTATGTCATTCATTGAAGACATGCGACACGTACTGTCATTCAGCACCTGAATGTACTTTCTACCATATGTAATATCATTGTGAATGAATTTGAATTTGGCAATCAATGCGACGATGCATTGTTCCTGAATTTGGGTGTTAACACAAACAGTTTGACTTAAAGTTAGCAAGTAAATTCAAGAAATCTTCAGATGTCATATCATTTTCCTTTATAAATATCAATATATTACTCTCATCTTTCTTTCATTGATAATTTGTTAAAAGCCTCATGCCTTACTGTAGATTCTAATGACTAACTTAAATGTGTTACTTTAAATGGTTAATTTAAGTAATTAAATAATCAACCATTTAAATATTTGAATGACTCATTTTTGGAAGGGACCCACCTGTGCGACAGGCAGAACCATAGAAATCTGATTTTTCACATTGTTCACATTAGTAGGACTACACCTTTTTCACATGTATTTAAGATAGTGTGCGCTTGATTTTCGAAAAATTAATTGTATATCAGAATACGTCAAATGAATTTAAGTTAATTCAAATGTATTTCAGATTATGTCCCTCTTCAAATTACATGTACATGTAAAAAATTGATACTTGATAGCATGAGTGCAACTTACCTCGTAAAGTTGGCCTGGTAGCCACTGCACGTGCGCCTTGCCGGGAACGTCCACAATTTCGCCGACAAAAGAGGTTGAAATTCGTTTCATCGATCCATAATATTTGCCGACCATGTCGTATGTAGGAGTTGAGCCGGATAACATACTCTTTCCTAAGTTGTTTGTTTGAATTAGAGTTCATAGTCACCGGTTCCCAATGCATCATCTTCACCGTGAACATTCTGCTGCAGAGGTTGTTCGACACTGATGTTGTGCGATGTGGAAGCTTGTAAAAATCTTGGCTTTCAGTTTAACCAAGGTTATGGAGCTATCCTGCTCGATACACTGTAGCACTTGCTCTATTTGATCTTCAGTCAATATCCTAGGCTTGTTGCCACCTCTCTTTGTTCCGCTTATTTCGCCCGACCGTATCCAACTATAGGCAGTTTTGCAATTTACTCCCAATGTTTCGGCGAGAGTCTTCCAATCCTCGCCGCGATTAGAGCACTCGACTACTACTTCCCGATCTCTTGATGAAGCCGCTTTGTACTTTCGTCTTTTGAATTCTTCTGTATCTTCTACATCTTCTCGACACAACGGACAAAAGCGTTCTTCCATGGCAAGAATTGGTGCAGCACATTCCGAATGCACTAGATGTAAGCAAGGATTCAGCCGCAAAACGGCCTTCCTCAGCATTGACATTTGACAAATCGCGCAATTCTCAGACACTTGCATTTCTAAGACTGTGGACCATGTCAGTGATCTATGATTTATATAGTCTATTTCAAAGGTAATGAGATCAAGTTGCTATCATCTGAAATTCAATTCACTTGTCAAACCATGCAATGCCTCTCTGAGCGTCGTTCTGAAGATCAATTTCTGCTTTCCGAACTACATGTTCCGTTTTCTGAAATACATTTAACGTTTTCTGAAATTTAAGTTACCTTTCTGTAACACAACTGATACTTTCTGAATTTCATTTGCTATTGATAAAATACATTTCATATTTTCCGAAATCCAACTGATATTTTACTATAATTTCTGAAATACATTTTATGAATCAAAAAATTATTTTGTGATATCTGAAATATAAATAACGTCATCTGATAGCCAATTTATGATATCTGATATCTAAGTTTTGAAATTGAAATTAAAGTCATGTTTTCTGAAATTGAACTCATCAATTCCAAAATTTTCTGAACTCCAATTCATCTTTCGGAAAATTATTTTGTGTTTTCTGAAAATCAAGTCACATTTCTGAAATTTATTTTGCATCATCGGAAATCAATCGCGCCTTTTAGGAAATACATGTGAAAAAGGTGTAGAATGACCAACAGCTGTTTGCTGATAGCAATTTCAACTGCTCAGCTATTCACCGATTGCTGGATCTTAAGGAGAATAATATTTGTGTTACATGTAATCATTGCAAGGAGATGACTTACATACGCTTTTCATCAAAAAGCTTTGATACTGAAATAGAAGCGATAATCGTAAATTTTTACAAACTACGCTGACAAGTACCAACCGGTATCCAGCTATTTGTCAGACACTGAAAGCCGCTATCGTTCACCTACCGTTGTCATGACAAAATCTGTCCACGACACAGCATTGTTTTCAATGTGCATGTTTTTTCTAGTCCTTTGATAATTCAGAGTGTGGGATTTCTGGGGGACGAAAAATTGTCTTCAAATTTCTTGAAATATTTGCTGCGAATTTTTTACTATCTGACAGTGGCATCTCACGAACATGCATTGCATTATATTTTTGATATAAGCAGTGTGCTTATTAGCATTAGATGAAAGTGAATCTTCAGTCGAAGAAAAGACAAACTTAATACATAGCCTTGATCATCCAATATACTGTTCGAATTTGAGGAAATGCCTCTGCATACGAGTCGCACAGGTATATTTAAAAGATTTTGGAGAGCCAAACAATAGTGTTATAAAATCGGTAAAATAATGACAAAAAAATTGTCAGTATATTTCAAATGTGGTACATAAATAGACATTTTCAGGACAAACAAGAAATTACTGTGTGATGGATGCAAGAATATACTGCAAATTGGGAGAAATATAAATTATGCTGAAAAAAATAAATGCTGAAAAATATAAATTATTTTTGAACAAATATGAACATTTACAAATGGGTGAAAAACTGCAAATGCTCCTTCCAAAAGATCATAAGCCTGGTGCACTCAAAGGTCGGCCTATTGTTGCAGTCCATCAACAGAGTTAGCAAGAGAATTATCTACATGCCTCAATGATCTTTTGGTTGGAGTGAATGCTCACATTTCTAGTACAGATGACTTTGTCAACTGGCTAGCATCCTGGAAGCCAGATTCATAGAAGCAAATATGCCAGGCATCACTAGACGTAGTCAATCTCTATGGAAATATTCCGAGAGCTGATGTGAATGAAGACCCAGAAATTCTCACGGTACTCAAAGACTTTATTTCCCTAAACTCGCAAAGAAATTCGATCTCAAATGGAATGGATATCGATCATACAATGACACTTATTTCTTTGGCCTTGGATAATTATTTTGTTTTGATGGATGGTATTACGTACAAACAGCGCAGTGGCTCATCAATGGGGAACTCCATAGCATCGCAGTTGGCCATAATTTATATGGATTATGTTGAAAAAGAAATTTTGAAGACATTGCCATCATCAGTCGTCTGGAAACGCTACATTGATGATATAAGGATTGTCTGGCCTGCAGACATTTCTTCTTCTGAACTGTTGAATATTTGTAATTCAGTATCCACATCGATAAAATTTAACATGTAATTACCGAACAGTGATGGATATTTACATTATCTAGATTGTGATATTCGACAAAATGTGAATAATACGTTTTCTTCACGCCTATACATCAAGGAATTACATAGTGGTTCAATTTTCCCATGGAGTGCTGGCGGCCCTATCTCTCAAAACGCTCAATATTGATTGGTGAGCTAATTCGTGCTGAGAGAAGATCAACAACGGAAGAGAACGCCGAATATTCAATTCAATGAATTTTCAGTAGATTTGTTAGTAATGGATATCCCATTCAATTCGTCAGGAAGACTTATAGAAAGCTCAAATCGAGAAATGTGCCTAATAAGAAAGAGAAAAAGACGATGTCATAAAAGATTCCGTTTACAAATGAGACCATCAAAAGGAAGATGGCACATTTTATGAAGAGAACTGGTGTACATGACATAGTCAACATCTGGTATGATTCTGGAAGCAGCTTGAGACACAAATTCCATCCTCCCAAAGAAAAACCGATGTGTCCTGCTGACTGCAATACGTGCAAGCTCGCAAAAGAAAAGGATAAAGTTTCATGCTTTGAATAAAAATCTTATTTACAAGATGCAGTGTAAATTGCGCCCAAAAAATTTTACATCGGTGAGACTTCAAGGATGATTGGCACAAGCATCAAAGAACATGTATTAGCCAGCAATCCTTCTGCAATCAAAGATCATTTTGAGTCAGATCATGTTGGTGATAGGATCCAAATAGAATGGGAAATTATTCACCGCCATCTCCTAGGTTATTTGAAACCAGAGTTGGAAAAGTCGGAATTGGAATTCCGATCCGGAATTAATTCCATTTTTCGTCGGAATTGGAATTGGAATTGGCGATATTTAAATCTACTGGAATTGGAATTGACCTTGATAAACCTCAATTCCACTTTTTCTATAGACCTGTGATAAATCTATTTGTACAAAAATTGAAATCCAAGCACTCGGCCGCTTTGTTGACTGCACGCAGAGATAAGAGAGAGATAGATCGACACAGGTAGCTTTATTCTATTCTTGAATAAAGGGTGTTTTTTTGTGACTTCAATAGGCCATGTTATTTCAGCGATTAAGCAGACAATGAAAATACAATCATCTTTGTTCAATCTGTTATTTAGCTATTTATCAAGTAAGATAATTAATCAAAATAAATCAATTGTTGAATTTAGTTCTTGATAGGATATGCACAAAAATTTGAGATTACCTTAATTGTTGTGCACACGAAAAACAATTGGTTTGGAAAGAGGAAAATTAACGCTGCATCGAAGGGCAGCAATCCTGTCAGTTCAAATTATAAAATAGACAGTGTCAACAAATTATTCTAATAATTAATTATTCAATTACATGACCTATCATTCAACTTCCAATCACAACAATTAACAATATCAATTTTTAAGACTATATATAGTATATAGATACGATGCGCAACGATAAAAGAAAAACTTGACACTTACAGTTCACTTCTTAATGTTGAATTCACTTCAATTCGATCGGACCCACTTATACCAAAATAATAGGCCTATCATAAATATCAGTGTCACTTATACCGTCAATCTTCAATCGCGCTCGCTGATGTTTTGCCGTATACGCTGTGGTGTTGTTGTTCGCTGGCAGGCAGTTGTTGTTGCTTCTGTAGTTAAGTCACATCGCGAGATCCTGAAGTTCTTCTAACAGCTACTGAAGATGTCGTATGTGTTGTTGCTGGTAGTTGTTGTTGTGTCAATTTCTCATCGTTTCTAATCTATACAAATTTTTGACACTTGACGATAAAACCACTTTCTTTTGAATATTGAAAGAGTTTCCTTTAATCTCTGCTCGTTAGCTTTCGACCCGACCACATTTCGTTCTTATCACAGAATTTTTAATTTCCTTTTTAACATGAACCATTAATCAGATTTCATGATATCATTTTTTATTGTCGTTTTTTCTTTCATCAACAATCACGTTATTTGCACACTGAATTTCTTTCTTATGTCAGTATATTAATAGATTAATTCGCATCTCATCTCTCTCTCACTCACTCACTCACTCACTCTCTCTCACTCACTCACTCACTCACTCACTCACTCTCTCTCTCTCAGCGTTTGATTCTTTGCTGACCGTTAACTTTCTTTTCTTTTTTCACGAGGTATTGAATATCTCGTTTACGAAACGAAAATAGCGCAGGCTGACCGTTTACGTATATACATGTACACAAGAAATATGAAGCATGAAAACGCACATAGGAACGACGCAGGGAACGGCACACAGGAACAATGAGGAAAGGATAAGGGCACATGGGTTAGATTGAAACGAACAAACGTTAGATACATTAACATAAGACACTGTACGCGACATGCAATTATCGGAATTGAATTGAACTGTTTCGACTGGAATTGGAATTGGATTTGGGATTGAAATTTCTGCTCCGGAATTGGAATTGGAATTAAAAAAATTCAGTGGAATTTTTCCAGCTCTGTTTGAAACGAAAGACTCTGGAATGGACATATATCAAGAATGCACGCGCTAATATATTCAACAAACAAGAAACAATGTCTCTGATATTAATTTTCTGAACTGCCTCATGTATTTCTTCTTTTTTTGTTACTTTTGAAGTTTTGTTGTTAGTAATGACTTTTATCTTTATTTACACCATATCTATAGAATGTACAATACTGATTTGAATGATTAGTATTAAAGGCTTGGTGTGTCTGCTGCTCTGTCGTCCAATTCAGTCATTCGTGCATGATTAAGCTACATAGCGAAACGTCGCATAGACTAAAAGTTGTTTGCAGTGCCCGAAAAAAATTTCAGCATAACTCATATTTCTCCCAATAATGGAACCGGGTACGTGGAGGATTCGGCCCCAGAGCCATTTCAATATACTGCAAATGTGTACAATTCCGTGAAGGCTGCAAGAATATTGACCTTCTCTTCTATAAGTAGCTAAAGGCGAATGCCTACTTCCATTTGTATTAGTAAAATTGCTTCGTAACTCGAAGAATCTGTTTTCGAAGCTGTTTGACAAATAAACGAAAGTACTGGAAAATCTCAGTGAGTATTTGAGAGGCAAGCTGATAAAGAGGAACACCATCGTGTCTTAGATGTTACCTAAATGAATTCTTTTTAAAAAAAGCAAATGAGAAGTTTCAGGTGCATTGACCGATAGCACAAGCATCGCACATTTGAAATCAGGTAACTGACCTCATGAAATCGATCATCCAGAAATACGCACGGTACTTTTCTTAGTTATAATTAAAGAGGAAAAGAAGAATGATGGCCAGTGGTCATAAATTAGGATTAAGGCATCTGTCATCAATTTTCAAGTTTTGTTTCGGTTATTTTAATTGTCATTTTAACAGCACGTGCTTTGAAAATCACAATTGTAGGCGTTTCTTCATTGTCAAGAAAAGACTTGATGTCGCCACTTGAACTCATAAAACTGCTTATTATGGTCAATCTATTCCCACTGATTCAAGCTAGTGCATTCTTAATTGTATTACTGACCTCAAACCACGGACGATTACATATAACTGATTCTTGCAAGTATTGAGGACGAACTAAACCAGCTACATACAACTTCTCAAAAAGATGATTAGAAGGAAAATTCATCGGAATTTTCCTGTCAAAGTACACTAAAATGCACATTTGCTCACAATATACATTAATGTATAGTCCTTGTTCAAAGAAAATGTGCAAAATCGCATCGTTACGAAATAAAGAATACAGCAACAATTATAATATTTTCATTCGGAGAAAAAAAAAAGCAAATAAAGAATTTAAATGTAGAAATATTACCATGTTATTATGCATTACTATTCGTATTGTCTGCTTTTCACACGAAGAAAAGTGCCACTGTTTGTCAAGGTTTGTCAAAAGTGCATACCAACACCTTTTCAATTTTCCCTTACTCCGAGGGTGCACAATAAAACTTGAATTGTGTTTGGTTCCGATCTCAATGGTCCTGATCTTGCTGAAATTATGTAAGTCGGTTGAAAAATAGAAGTCTCATAATTAAAAATGCGACAGAGAAGTAATTTTAGAACAATATACAAACACAGAAAAGCAGTCGGGCCCATTCCTTAACTGTATTTAGTGTTGTGAAAAATGAAAACGAGCAAAAAATGCAATCAAAAGGCGAAAAATCATCCAAGCAGGAAGATGCCATGAATTGTTGGAAAGTCTTCCCACCGCCTTGCAAAAGTAGTACAATACATGTTGTATTAAACACTCCATGCAAATGTTTCTTAGACATTTGCGAGCATAATCACAATGCTTTCATGACCAATATCAACTCATAAAAACTGCAAACCCTAACTGACGAGGATGACTCAAATAATTTATCTCGCACCCCCATCTCAATTTTCCAGCTTCTTATTTTAATAATTCCTGACGTTTTGTAAAATTTTTAATCAAATGTCGATCCGCCAGCGCAACATGCATCGCTTCAAAAATTGTTTAGGTGACTTTTCCATTCACCCTCTGAATTGAAAAGGTGAACGAACATTAGCTATGCCATACAACAATACAATTTTGCAATGTGCGGTACATGTATCAGCTAACAGTTCTCCTACAGTGCCTTAGTTTTTATGTTGGAGGCCTGATGAGATATCTAACAAATGGTTCTTGCTTCGCATGTTGAATTAATGTGCAAATGAAACTGCGATAAAATAGTATATAAAGATTCCTGAAGGAAAATTCAAAAAGACTCGAAAAATGTGGGAAACACGTTCTCTAATTGCTTTTCTACGAAGAACTGTTTTTCATCCCTAGATCTATTTAATATAGTTATGTAAGATATCCTGGCATTTCCTTAACAAAATAAGTTCTAAGCACGTGATATAAAATAGGCCTACAACCCAAAGCAAAGTCGATTTCGATACAACTATGACCGCTGTAGTGATTTTTTCATTCATGCTTAAGTAACGCGATTAAGTTTTTATCGGCTCAGATTAAGTCACAGCGTCAGTTAAATGATGTTTGTATCTCACTGTAACAACATCAGATATTCATTTAATGCTAGACAATTTTGCACAGAGCAAAACTATCACATGGATGACTCTTTTTCAGACAGCGATGTTAAAGTTCCAAGCATATTTATTTTATATTAATAACATCCTGCTAGCACCCTGATGGATTTGTTTTACCTTGAATTGGTTCACAACGATTGCAACGAGAGCACATGCAGTCCCTTTATATTGAAATCAACTGATTCTGATTTCATAACGTGCTAGCTTTCAAATACTGATCGTGCGTTAATTCAGTTGATTTGTGAGATTTGTAAATGCATATTGATAGATTCAAATGCAAATATGATAAGTTGAAAAAGTTGCATGAATTCATGAAGCGATTTCATCGAATGATAATAATAATAATAATAGTGTATATTGAAGTAAATGAAAATCATAGTATACAAATAGAAATAGAACAGTCATCGCAGCATGTAGACATGTGCATATACATTGATATGAATACAATTATCATTTGAAGTCATAAAACAATGTAGCTTTTTGGAAAAATCACTGTTCAGCAATCTCGCAACATGCGGAAAGAAGGATTATCTTCTCTTCTGGAAACGATATAGGGCAGTAAGAAAATGTCCCGAATACTGCATGCGTTTTGGTAAGTATTTGTATAGAAGATGGGCCTTGTTTATCAAAATCTTCTTGAACAGTTTTTTTACTTATATCTACCCTTCTGCTTTCAATCGAAGGAAAATGATCGGTCAAATTATTGTTCATTATTTATTAAATGCGCGTCTCTGTATTCCCTCAAGCTTTGCTGACAAGGTCCTAGGTAGTCCAACAAATAATGGGCACGCGTATTCAATCCGAGACAAAATAACTGCTTTATACATTTGTTGGAGTTCACGATTTGAAACAAGCTTCTTCGACTTTCGTAAGATGTATAAACGTCGGTTGCATGTTTTCACGATATTATCAAAGTGATCTGTCCATGTCAGCTGATTGTTGAATGTTACACCAAGAATATTCATCTTATCTGTTTTGGGAATATCAAAAGTAAGATTTCGCAGTGTTTCATTCCCTTTAAGACACACAATTATACTCGACTTTTTCTTGTCTAATTCCAAGTCGTTATTTCTGCACCAGTTCACCATGCATTTGATCTCGTTATTTATTCCATACTGTACTCCCATTTCAGTCGATCTCTTCAAAAGTGGTATTACAACATGTGTATCATCTGCATACTGAATTTGCATATTTGACAAACTTTTACTGATGTATAAAAACATTGAAAATGAGAGGCCCTAAAACTGATCCTTGGGGCACTCCTCGTTTAATAGTTATTGGGCGTGAACATTGCCCATCAATCTTCACAACACATGTACGCTCATGTAAGTAGCTGCTCAACCACAAAATAAAGGAAGGATGGAAGCCAAGTCTGGTAAATTTCTGCAAAATATGTTGGTGATCAATTTAATCGAATGCAGCTGACATATCAAAAGAGATAATGGCTACTCCACCAGAACTGTGATCATCGAAAAGTTCGGTCGTTTTTTCATACATTTCAATAAGAGCAGTGGAAGTAGAATGATTACTTCGGAACCCGTGTTGCGCAGACCCGTAACGACATTCAAATGCATCACGCATAGATCCCACGATTATCCGCTCAAATAGCTTAGCTTGGGTTGGTAGAACAGATATAGGACGAAACTGTTTGATGTTCGGAGGAGTGGATAGTGATGAGGAATAATTGTTAAGTGCAGGAAGATTTTGCATTGCAAGAGAACAGTATGCGGAAAGTAAGAAACGTGGATGAGCCAACTTCAATAAAAAAATAACATTAATTCATTAATTTCATTTTGTCAATTTAGTTTCGACTAATTTGACTTCATTTCAAAAGAAACAGAAACATTGATTTGATATAACGAAATTTCAATTTTCAAGCTAAATTTGAGACCTTAGGAAAAAGATAAAAAAATCAACAAAGGCTATTAATCAAAGGATTTCAGATACATTCCATTACCCGACACATGTCTGACCAGATTGCGCTCTATCACCATTCCTCTTCCTGTTTACTATGGACTTAACCATGCAATAAAGTCTCACTCATGCATGACATGGACTGATGCAGCAAAATGGACATAAATTCCTTGATAACAAACAGCCTTGCTTGGATCCACATGGGGGGAACTGACTGAATTCATTAACGCACTAACTCATGAATTAGTTCATGTTGAATGAAGAGGTACTGCTATGAGAACACGACACATCGCATCGAATGCGCAACTACTGTGATCCTACTTTGCATAGGTCAAAAGCGCCTTTCGAAAGTCAAACAGTTTACATTCCTTAGAAGTATTGGGACAGTAACTAGAGATAGAGGACAAGATGCTTCCTGTCGACTAGGAAAACGATAGTCAACAAAAGTTATTTGCGAAGATTTTATGATACTTAATTCTGAATACAATGAAATTTAATTATTCTGTTATAATAATAATTGATACAGGTTGATCACACTGTATATCACACAATCACAAGTAAATGCGGTTGGACAAAGACGCAAGGTGAAACTCTCAAAAGTAATATCGCTATAATGTTTTCTTTCCAGGATGCGTTGCTTTGTAACAAGCACATAGTAATACATACACAGCAGTGAAATTGCTGCCTGTGATGTGAGATATGTTAATTATTAGGTTCCACGCTGTTCTACACACACACAGGGTTGAATAATTAGTTTGTGTAGATAGCATAATGACTGTTTCGTCGAACTACCGGAAAAGAATCTTTTGGAAGAACAATAGTTCCCTCCAAGGTAATGCAGAGACTCAGCTAATATTGAAAACAATTTTCTGTCAGTTTAAGTCCTCTTGACAAGTGGCAACTTATTATATTTCAATAAGTCCGAACAATTTTGATTATTAGGTGTATTATAAAGGCTTGCTACTCATCAACATGTACAACACTTCAAACAGTTATATCACATTATTAACATCTTGTACAAATATCTTTGCAGAAATGGCTGGCGTTATTTGATCCAGACGGCACAGGAACAATCACCTTGGACATGTATTGCCATCAGTTAGGTCTTGAGCCCGATGATGTGTAAGTATATGTAACCTCAACGCATGTGAGGTCGCTGCTAATGAATGATTTTCAGTTTATGTAATTTTCATTTACATCTCTATAGTCTATCGTCACGCTTCTATGTCTCAGCTATCTACTAAACAGAGCAAGCAACGCTTTCTGCCGATTAGAATCTGCATACAAACCACTTAGTAAATAGCTTCCGATTATACCCTAATTAAAGTTAATCCATTTTAACACGTTCGTTTAAATAATGTTTAAATGATCATTTCGACCAGAAGATTTTTCGTCAACGTTGGATCACTAATGGCAAATTTTTGCAACGAAATGAAGGAGATGAGCACTATTCTAATGGTACCACACCCAACTTCTTACGATACCTGCCTGGTACGCACGTACATTTCGTTTGATTTATTTGATATAATCTTTAATATTTGAAAATAGGCTGCATGAAAGTGAAGTAAAAGTGCGTTTTTGCTCCATTCCAATTGTACAAGTATTTCGATAAATGTATTGTAACTTTCACCTATAACATTCAGATTTTCACTATAAGATTTTAGATATAGTTTTTAAATTCATGAAGAAACAATTTAAGCGAAAGACTACGCGCGTTCACATAATAACCTGTGGTGATTGTATCGCAAATTAGAAATTTTCAAAGTGCTTCTCGTAAACAGTATAAAAGGGCGGTGATTTCAACTGTCTTGTTATATATGTTATATTTGTCACTCGTATTGTATCAAATTGCAAAATTCAACAATGCATTCTTCTAGGGCGCACAGTCTGTGCTAAAATTGTATTTGTCCATATTTCTGGAAAAGAAGGCTTGTCTGTCTGCAACATAATCACATTTGATTAGCAAAGTCAATGACAAAAGGCAGCATGAGGTTTACTGACTGCTTCAATTGCAGTATTCATGAATGAAACTTTATAGCCTGAAAGATGGTTATCTATTCCAGTTTGGGCCATGCCCAACTAATAGTCCGGCAGCTAGAACGAGGTTCTGCAGGGAACGAGGCCGATAATGAGACTTTCACAGAATGATGTGTACCCACTGCCTACTTCGAATCGGCACGTCTGCCGAGTTCTAGTGAGTTCCTCATCTTGTCAGACAGGATCAAAGAAAAACACATGTAAATCCAATGGGACGCAGAGTGCAATTTTTGGATAAAATGAAATTTTGCATATTTTCTCTGATTGAGCGAGAAGTTCTAAGCCCAGAGTCAAAATTTTTGGAATGGAATGTCTTTAGGTCATTTCCTTTCATTTTCATGCACCCCTGTCTATAAAGCTAAACACGTTTAGATTTGGCGATCCTCTTAATGTCGGCAAACACAACCATTTTGAGCTACTTTATCCACATTCAACTACATTCTCGCATACATTTTGCCGATTAGATGCATGATTAAAGCACATGCACATCATAGGAAATGACCTGAAGACATTCCATGCAAAAAGTTATGACTTTGAGCTTAGTACTTTTCGTTAATTAAAGAAAACATGCAAAATTTCATTTTAACCAAAAATTGCAATCTGCGTCCCATTGGATTTACATGTGTTTTTCCTTGATCCTGTCTGACAAGATGACGAACTCACTAGAACTCGGCAGACGCGCCGATTCGAAGTAGACATGGGGTGTACATCATTCTGTGAACGTCTCACTTTCGGCTTCTTTCCCTGCAGATACTCGTTCTGGCTGCTGGACTATAATTGCCGTAACCATTGAAATTCGACTTTTTCTCCTTGTTTAAAGATAGTTGGAGTAGAATGGACAAGTGATAGTTATCGCACTATAGTTAGAGTTCGATAACTATCTTATAGCTTGACACCGCGGCGGAGACTAATTGCACGGTTTCAGCACGCTGTCACGCTTTGACACTTTAATCAATCATTCAGAAAATTAGATACATAAAAACGGTTCAGTCTATTCATCCTGTCATTCAATCTGACACAGAGCTACTGATGGAACGCTAAGTTAGCGTCTTCATATCGTAAACCATTGATAATAATTATTCGATTTCTATGGCTTAAAATAGCAATTTGCTGACTTACCAATCGTTCCATTATAGAATTCTTGATATGAACGCTACTTTGGCGTAATCATAGCGTTGTAGGCTATGTCAAAATATTTGGCAAGTGCTTCAGAATAACTCTATGCTTAACCATTGCAAATATCAACTGTTCTATTCACAGAATTAGACAGGTCGTCTCTTCTTCCGTTTGACTAGAAGGCAAGAAGGCTAGAAGGCTTCTAGCAAAGTGATACGATTAAACAATCTAATTCCGTGGTTCTATTTCTATGTCTAAAAATATACGTCTGCATACAATAACAGTGCGATAAGAAATTTTGACAGCCATGCAGCGATGATTTCTTCGATAATATTTATTGCACGATGAGGTCATTTATCGTCCGTCGAGCAATGGTACTCGTAGTTATATGTTGATGGTTATTAATTTCTTTTATCTTTGATAGTCATTTCAATTCTCGGGTAGATCTATATTTCAATGTCATTAGATCTGAAGAATGAAATCTGCTGTAAACCTGCAAACAGTAGTAGATTATTCCCGTAAGGCTGAGTACTGCAAATAATTTTGCCATAAAGATGTGATGTGCATGAAAAATTGCGATAGTTGTAAATCTTTACAAAGCAAGCTGATAAAAGTACTGGTACCCAACCAATAACCATTTTCAGTCACTGGAAACCGCCATTATTTAGGCACCGTATAACGCTTGCTATTAGCGCTTGTTTTTGGTGCAATAATGTTTTAATGGGCATGTCCGGGTCAGGAACAGTTTTAGCTAAGAAAGTCACAGAAAACAACAATTTTCAGATTTTTTCCCCCTGAGGACCGTCCATGTGACACATTTTCAACACCGAATACATCATAAATTTTCAAGAGAATCCAAAAGCCTTAATAGCATCACAACTATCTGTATTTATTCTTGCGTTATACATGAAAAGAATAGGTCTTGTACGAAAATGGAGAGTAGAGACACAATATAGACAATGATATATATTATTATTCTTGCGTTATACTGAGCATAAAAATCCAGATCGCTCAATCTATCACAATGAATTCATCACTGTTTTCCGGTTCTGATAGTTTTGTAGTCTGGTTGAGCTTTCAGCAGGAGTTAAGACTTCCATGCAAACATGATTTTTGGTTCATTTTTTCACATGCGAGAACAACTGCTCACATGTATAGGTAAAGCCAAGCATGGTCAGCACGGCAATACTCACGCGAATATACAGTATACAGCTGGAAGCGAGTAAGCAAACTGCACATTTTGTGTGCGAAAATTCAATTGTTTCGCTGATTTCAAATGACGTTTACTAGAGGTTGAAAAGACTACTATTTCAAGTCAATTAAGGAATGTCAGCCAACATCTGATTGTCCTTCTCCATTCCCCTCTCCCACCCCTCGCCACGCGGCTCGGTGAGAACAGACATTTTGGTTGGACTCGCCGCGTCCGGTGTGAATCGACCTTTACACCTGTTATAAGTGAGCTCCAAATTGTTTAGCAAATAAAAATACTCGGTGTCTCATTCACTCCGGACCTTAAATGGGACGCTCGTTTTGATACTGTAAACAAACGTACTTCTCAAAGACTGAATGCGTTGCACATGCTGCGTCCGGTTTTAAATCTAAGAATTTTAAAATTTAGTTTAAATTAACTTAAATACAAACTTAATAGTTTAAATCAACTAAGACTTAAATAAGTTAAATGTTAATTATTTTCAATTCGAGTTATGCGGCGAGTATAATTTGGATTGATAGTCTCCTTAACCGAATACTGTTCCCCTTTGTTCGTATCACTGTCATACAACAATATATGTCTACTCGACAAGATACAACGCCGTGCTCACAAAATTAATTGCCATGATTTCTTAATGATTTACACTCTCGCCGAACTGATGCAACTGTCCATTTCTGCGCGCGATCTAGAGAAACAAAAGCCAACCTCTTCATCCTCTTTGTCCTTCTACGTCAACCCGTTCTGGAAGATTTCTCCTGCCCACTTTCCGGACGACTCGTTGTCGGAATTCTTTTTTTCGTGCGACGACTGTGATTATTAATGACATCAATGTTGATTAAGCAACTTGTGCTTCCTGCATTTTTCACCATTCTATCGCCTACCGCATCCTTATAATAACATTATGTTCATACTACGGTTCGTTCTTTCTAACGCTTGTCTTATAGCTTGTACTTTTACTTTTCTCAATGTAAATCGAAAATATACATCTACTTTGCTTTGCTTTACTGACACTACACTTGCGTATTGTACAGCTAGCTATTAAAGTGCCTTATCAGAAATTTAGTCCTACCGTTCGCCCAGCGGAAAAGTGTGTCTCTAATTGTCGAATCGCTTTACTTTAATTAAGAAGGGACGAGCTTTAAACTAGACTAGGAGTGAGTGAAACGCCAACCGAATATCTTTAGATTTTTCCATTTTGATCAGTAATATTCGCACGTTTCCGTGCACGAGTGTATATGGCCAACATGATGCATCTACTGGTTCAATTGTGTCATGGATTAATTTTCTGACAGCAAATAACATTGCACGCACAAGTCTCAATACTGAAGTGTAAATATAAACTGCTACATCCACACTCCAATAAACATGACTTTCGTGGCTTTAAACATTTCAGCATTTTAATAGGTTTAAGTGATTTATCAGTTATATTTATGAGCCTAGTTGAGCTTATTAACTTAATATTGCCAAACTCATACCCTAGCCTTAGCTTAGTCTACCCTAGCCAAGTTTGTCCACGTACATGAGGTTATTCATGTCTCTCCTAGATAGGCTTGTCATTTTTAGCCGTCTTCATCGATCATGGCTCAAAATTTCTAGTTACTTGCAGCGTAAGAGTTTAGATAACCTTGTCCCGCAGCCCAAACCTTTTCAGTTTGCACATGCTCCTGATTAATAACTTCGCGGTAATTTGCAAATTTCTTCTTTCCAGAAAGAAAACATTCGCAGAGAGAAAAGAAGCAGAAACAGGTCAGTCAGATGAAATTCCTGACTATGTGCAAATAGTGTCCAGAGACATGAATGATGACGAAATAAAGGATTTATGGAAGACAATCAAAGAAGGTCTCGACCAAGGATTGAGTGGCGTAGTAAGTTGGTTTTACTATCGATTTCTATGTTAACTGGTATCCTAGGACAACTACAGGGATGTCAATGAATAATATAATATTCATAAACACCCCTGACAACTGCAACCACAGAGATAGGCGCTTTCGTGTGTGAGTTAGTGACAAAATCCTATCCTAGCCATTGTATGAAATTTGTAGATAGAGAGTGACATAGATATTCATCTCTCTTTGTGTTGCCAACATTAGTCGAACATCTTTCCTACAATTTCTCCATGAGGGATTGGGTTTGCGCATAGAGTAAGTAGAATTAGTGAGTATCAACTCAGTGTTGATGAAATCCCCAATGTGTATGCATGCAGCTTCGATTATTGATAGAACTCGAGTTGAGACCCTGTACCACATGTGAGATATGCAAATTTTCACACTTTTGGAGAAATTTTTGGAGAACTCGGAATTGAGTGATCATGATAGCAAAACAGAAGGAAGAATAGCATTTTTCAAATCTTCCATGTTATGGCAACCTTGGAAAGGTAATGCTTGCTAAGTTACCGATGAGTGACTATACATTACTTTAAATGCACAACCTTGTTAATAAGAGTATTTTCTTAAGCGTGATCATATCACAAACTACCTGCCACTGAAAAAGTAAAATATCATAATCAAAGCCCATGATCACGATTAACTTCAGAAGATGTAAATGGGTCCATATTACTATTCAGATTCAATAAATAAAGCATAAATTTAGTGAATCATAAAATCATGCCCATGAAAATATGAATGAAAAACTTGAAATTTCAGTCAATATGCATAATAATATTTCAACTTCCACATGAAGACTTGCATTGCAATGCGCTTCATGAAATTTCCTTGATAATCAGCTTAATTTTCGCTTAAATGTGATGCCTGTTAGCAAATTTTCATTCCTTTTGATAGCCGACAAGTTTCATACTACTTCCATTAAGGTACCAAATCGCTAATATATATAAACACAGGCATAATTGGCAAAAATTTAGCTTTTTAAAAATGATCAAATATTTTGGACCGCAGAACGCAATCTAAGCAAGCAACTGAATCTTTTGATATAGAAATTTTCACTGTGTGCTGACTTTTTTGAGTCGACAATCTACCTACTGTATATACACGTACTTATTCTACGGCTTTGTGAATGATGGAAGATTCTCATTCCTTTCCCATTCTCATCAGCATGCTGAAAAAGCAGAAATTCTTCAGAAAAGGTTGAAAATTGCTTTTTAATTTTATGCAGTCACTGACAATAAATTTCACGATAAAGAATATTTGAACTGATGGATATTTTTGCAATGCTTTACATATTTCATAGCAAATCTTCATCCATTTCAGGATTTATGCAGATACATCAAACAAGCATTGGACGCCAAATATGGTCGAGTTTGGCACGCGTTGACAGTACGAGGACAGTATTGGGCATATTATTCACATGAACCTGGATGTTCCCTGATCTTAAAAGCCGGCCGAGATATTTACATTATGTTCCGCACACCTGGTTGGTAATGCCGATCAATGAACAATGCAATGATGGATGCATTTTGAATTCATTTCAGTGAGTGCATCTCATGCAGCAAACTTACAGAGGTATTGACGATTTAAATATGCAGTGCTCGCTGTGTTCGCTGATATTTAGACATTTTCTCTTTGAATTTTTGTGAAAAGGATGTTGAAGATGTATGTTGAATGGTTCATCAGTAATAAAAAGATGATGCGATCTTTAATTGCCTTTTGAATACTTGAATTTATTAAGTGATTCAGTACTCGAAGGAATGTCGAATCCAAGTCGACAGTTTCAAAAGTAGTTTTCTGATACAACCCCCTATATTCTATTTTATTTTGATTCTTATCAGAGGCCCAGGGTTGCACTAAATCATCAGTAAGATATTTTCAATTTGCATTTGAAGAGTGAAATTTTATAACGCAATACGTGTGTATATACACTTTCATCTTTGCAACTGTTCGCAATCCGCAAAATTCTGCGAAGATATACGAGAGTTCCGAAGACGGAACTTTATTTGTTTTACACTCTGGCAAAATTCTTTGTAGTTATAATTGGTTGCGAGATATATAATTTGTTTGTCAGGTTCTTGAGTACTACATGTAGTAGGATTATCAAGAGAACAACATACACTATCGTATACTTAACTGAAATCATTTTCAGTATTGCCGTTACAAATGAAAATATGTCTCAGATCATTTCTGCATTCATCAATATCTTTTCATTTACTAGAGTTTGATAGCTCTATCAATCAAAGACCTCACAACAGAAATTTTGTATTTGTATGGACAATGCGAGGAAGCTGGAATAGAAAGACCAGTATTAGTGCTTTTGATTTTCCAATGTGTACGAATGCAGTTATCAACAATGAAAATCTGGATATCAAGGAAATCGATAACTTGTCGGCACGTTCGATATCAAATTTGATGGAACTAAAGAAGTTTGCATAGCAATGAACATTGACCACAAAAGGAATGACAACACAACAACTCTGCCCCATGGAAAGGCTCCACGCGTAGTATACTTCCGAGCACTAACAATGTTTATATATATTTTATTAATCCTTCCTTTTATCCATCCCAATTCACGACACGACAGCCATTCTATGTGTGTAACTATGTATATAGCTATTTGTTTTTAGTCTAGTGCAGCTTTCATTGTCATCTTTGGTACAATGTATTGATATCTATGTCTTCAATTTTCATTTGTGTCGATATCCAGTTTATTTAGTGTTCAATATTTACTATAGTCTGTCAGTCAGATTCAGTGTACATGCACCTGACGAAGGGTTCGGCCGAAAATTTGTGTAGTCTTAATAAAAGAACATAAGAGTTCCACAATAAAGCCTTTTATCCAACCATCATAATGAGTTTTGTAAAAATTGTGTGTTCCCTAGCCTATCGATCGCAAAATTATTCCAAATCTTGAATAATTAATTATGCGTATTGCTGCTTAATCTTTTTTCATACGCGCACAAAATATGCACGTATTATCAAAGAGCATAATCATGGTGTGAATAATTCATTGAGTAAAACTGCGCCTTGACGCTGGCAGAGACTGTTGAAACGTTGGCCTGTACATATATACTTTTTGCCGTCATTATTTTACTGGAACTGTCGGCCTGCTAGAGACTTTTTGCATTTTGCCTCAATGATAATGAACATCCCGTACAAAGCCATCAACTCCGAATAATTGTCTAATTACCTGATTAATCAGTTTGAATAGAAATTGATAAAAATCTGTACCGATCTTTCATTCGGGAATTCTTGCTTATCTAGCCTTCCTGCTAAATCGGTCGAGCCCAAAGATATTTAATTGTTTAAAAGGGCTAGATGAGAAATAGATGCCTAAATTTGAACCCATTTTAGTACGGTCCTTATCGTGGCAAAAAAAGCATTACGGCAATGGAACGAAATTGCTGTTTTGTCGGCTGTGCGGTGTGCAATGCGACAAAAAGGCTTGCAAATGGCACATGATGTAAAGCATAATTTGCTGATATTACATGATAAGTTTCAAGAATATTCGTTCAGTAGTTTCTCTGAAAAAAAATGTTAAAGATGAGACCGGTGATACAGCAATTTAATGCAGTACTATCAATTTGGAAGAAAAAATATTCAGATGAAGACTGATGCGGTATAACTTGATAAACACTAAACTCCCTCTGTAGAATTCATGACATAAACAATTTCAGTATGAATACGAATATCTCACGGAGGAATTGGCTATTAAGGGCTCACCCATGTCAACAACGCTCTTCAAGTTATTTACCAAGATGAAGCATACAAAATGGATCTATTGCAAACAATTAACAGAGGGCATTTTAGAGACAACTGGAATTGATCATCGCATATCTGTCGATGTCAAAGATCTTGACAATGTGCATCGTACAACATACATATTGGTTGGTATATGTTGTTTGTTTTTATTTGTTTAAGCAAATTTTATATCAAATTTTCTGATAGTATTTTCTGTTGTATCATGTAATTTCTTACCACAAAATTATACATACACGTTATATTATTGCCAAGCTTCGCAATCGCGTCTGGGCACATGGGCACAGGAACGATATAGGTGCACAACTATAGCCAGATACCGGACTTAACACAAGCAATCTGGCTGCATGATCACAAGTAAAGACGTGGTTCATTATTCTGTTCAGAGAAGTCATTTAGTCATGTATCTGGAGAATTGCAGGTGAACTTTACTCTATCTAAAAATTAAACAATTGATTTTCATTTGTATCATTCCCATACAACATGCGCTCTTCAGATTTAAGAATCAACTGCCATAAAATAATGCAATAAAGTCTAATTGAAAGAATTGTATCAGCAGTGCTCTTATTTACATCTGAAGACGTTTTTGCAAGACATCTGAAAAAGTAGAATGTTGTACTCTGATGCAATATTTGTTGCAATTCGGACGTTGGTTTTAGACATTTAAAAATTTCTTGATTTATTATCAAAATGAGTTTCAGTTCTGCAATTACTAAAAACAGGCAATGGAAAGGAATATTTGTTCCTCGCTTACAAATATTTTCAAATTCATGCAATATCAGCTGATTTTCACTGGTTTCGTTACACACAAGGTAAAAACACGTCTATTTCCTATGTAGCCCTTTATAACATTAAATATCTTTGGTCGAGCCCCTATATACTATATCGAGAAATCGAATGATGTATAGCGGTCTAAGTTGACCAGCTGTCAGCCTTAGAAGGCTACAGAGACGCTAGCACCGACCGATTTTTCACTTTCGAAAGCTAATTAATCAAACAGTTTGAGGAATATTGTAATTATTGCTTAACAACTGATGGAATAATGAATTTGATTAGACACTGAAAAGTTAATGTCACGGCTAAATTTATTAAGATAATCCTTAAATACTAGAGGGACATGAAAAGCTTCGAGATTCGATTCGAAACTGCGATCCGATAAAAATTCGAATAGGTTCACGTCCAATGGCCAAAAATTATTTCAGCTTTGTTCTATTCATTTATAGCCTCCTCCCGTAGGTCAATGCTTGAAAGTGATATGTCAACATGTTTGAGATGCTCAATTCTCATTGATAGTGGCTAAAAGCGTTGGTTGCTTAACTGGTTATTTAATAATTACTCTATATGCTGCATGTTGCTCAGATCGAGACTTCGGACTCGTTCGATCTTGCCGGCCGAGTCTGATAGCCTATATACTTTACAATTGACCAGCTGATTTAAAGCAGAATTATAAATGGCCCATAGGGCAGGTTTGTGAGCCATCTTACAGGGCTATAAGACATTCTTTTCAGACCTTCTTTCGTCAGGACTCTTAGGCCCAACACGTGGCTTCTTAAAAACCGTGAATTCCACTACATATCCCAAAACATGAGCTCTTGCTAAAAGTAGACCATGACGTATGGAAGCATAACTCAAACAGGATTTCTAATATATAAGAAAAGATTGCTTTATGCATCAGTATGCCCCTATACCATCCGTTCTTTTGACAGTGCTCCTCAGACTTCTTTTAATGAAGCCTCTGAAATTACTTTTCTTAATGAGACCTTTTGCTTGCAAAAAGTTTTTTTGCAATTAACTCCAAAGCTTATAACTTTTGAACCATCCAATTATATGAAATCTTTAATGTAGGCCTTCAGGAGCTTCATGGCAGATGGGACATTTTATGTGGACTGTATAAAGCCTAGTCTCAACCAGAAAAAAATCTAGCTAGCACACCAAATTTCGATCATCGCTTAAAAACAATGAAATTATGGTTATTTTTGAATGATAAACTAATTTAGTGCGCTGACTAGATTTTATTTCCTGTTGAGATTTAATCTATTGTTGATAGAGACGAAATCTTCCTCTTATCCTGAATCATCTGTCTGTCTCAGAGGCGAAATTGATCAGACGTCTCACAAAGTTTAAATGAGTATAAGTGCAAAATATGGTTTATTGTCGATTTATGGTCTTTGATTTACTTTCTTTTTCGATAGGCAACGACCAGCTCCTGGATTTCCTCACTCCACTGATTTTCCATTTGCAACCTGGCAGGTCCAAGACTACAATAATTAGTTATACATCAAAGTGCTCAAAGTCTTCTTTAATCCTTTGCATGCATAAGCCTGAGTGAAAATTTGCGTAGAAGTCTGTATAGGATATTTAGTGATTTATGTGTATTTTGAATTCGTCCAGAAAAACTAGTTATTACGGACAGTGATAGCATGGGAAGTTGTAGGCATCAATAGATTGTTGCCAAAATTCCATTGTTTTCTGATCTGAAAATTGCGATAGAAACTGAGAAATCCAATGATAGTAGTGAAAACTGTGCCCTACTTGCGAGGGATAGGTACATGGATGGGTACATGTAAAATTTAGTGTTATGAATAGGAACATGGATACGTACATGTATAATTCAGTGTTATGAATAGGAACAAGTATGAGATCTGTTTTACTGGATAGGTACATGTGCTTGGTACAATCGGTTGAGTACACTATGTTTCGGAACGTCTATGATCGAACTTGTGTGACTTAGTTCTGAGCACTTGGGTACGCACCGATAGACGTCCGTTGTTTGATTTTGAATGGGT
>CAJQUW010002046.1:0-24843 GCA_907163375.1 Prostheceraeus crozeri | reverse complement strand
CAGAGTTGGAAAAGTCGGAATTGGAATTAATTCCGACCCGGAATTAATGCCATTTTTCGTCGGAATTGGAATTGGAATTGGAATTGGAATTGACGATATTTAAATCTACTGGAATTGGAATTGGAATTGACCTTGATAAACCTCAATTCCACTTTTTCGATAGACCTGTGATAAATCTATTTGTACAAAAATTGAAATCACAGTATTCGGCTGTTGTGTTGACTGCACGCAGAGATAAGAGAGAGAGAGAGAGATAGATCGACAGAGCTAGTTTTATTCTATTGTTGAATAAAGGGTGCTAATTGTGACTATTATAATAGAACTTTGAGGGGATTTTCAATGTGACTGTGGACACAGTTACATCGGACGTACCGAGAGGACTTTGCGGGTCCGAATGAGAGAACATGTTCCTAGATGGCTTGAGGATAGAAAGACAAGACCGCGATCTAGAACAGCACCTCTAAGTTCTATCGCTAGACACATACTTGAATGTGACTCATTTCAGTATCGTCCACTTTGTACATATTTTTCTATTTTATCATCTTGTAAATATCGTTTTTCTTTGCCTGTATTGGAAGCACTGTACATAGCTGCGAGGCGACCTGTTTTATGTGTACATAAAGAGTTCGTTTATTCATTGTCTTTACCTTGGCACTGATTGGTTGGTGTCACTGGCGGCAGGTATCATTGAATGTTTCTCAGCCATCTGTGTACATGTTCACACTTGGCCGTCCACCCTTGACAAGAGGCCACGAAAGCGCTCGGGTATTAAGCACATGAAGTCAATTGTGTTGCTTTCATTATTAAAACTTAAGATAATATTAAGTGAGATGGTGGCATTGTTTCATGTGCTATGGCCTACTACTCCCTGGGTTGGTATATTGTGTCGATTTGCAGCAGTCATTAACAACTATTTTTCAAAATTCGAATTAAAAATTGGTCCACAAAGACATAATTGAAAGTGGGCGGTGCACTGGTTGTAAGAATATCTCAAGAATTCAATAGAAAAAAATTCTAATTATAGGATGATTTCTCCTTCATACGGTTAAGAAACCTAGCGCATTTGTCGAATAAACACATTGAAAGCTTCTTCACCGAAAATAATTTCTCAGATATGTGAATAGTTGCTGGAACTTTTCAATTAATCATTAAATGACACATGTGATATAGTGTGATGATATTTTGGAAGCTGATATTCGAAAGCATGTAAAGATTTTGAAAATTGTTCAAATATAGTGAACAGGGGAGCCCTTTCAAGTAAAATGAATACTCTGAGATTTCTTGACCTCTGATTTCAAGCTGGAGCAATGTATGTTCTGTAAATCGACATTGCAAGTTGCATATGTGACTGATAATACTCTTGATAGATTATAGGAGCGATATTTCAAAATGATGAACGTACAGAACGTTTTAAAGGATTTCTTTCTTTGTCATCCTGTCGCCGCAGTATTTTGTAAATTCACTATTGCTTTTGTGTATGATCTTTGGACAAGGGGCAGCAATCCAGATCACAATTTGGCTTGATAAATATAAATACAAATAAGAAAACATGGACACCAGCTCGCACAATTTGCGTTTTGGCCCAACTTAGTTCCTCCGGCGTGTGCCATAATTTTCATGCAATTTCCATTCTAGGACTTTCTATATGCTCTCTCTCTCTCTCAGCGTTTGATTCTTTGCTGACCGTTAATTTTCCTTTCTCTTTTTCACAAGATGTTGAATATCTCGTTTACGAAACGAAAATGGCGTATGCTGACCGGCTACATATATACATGTACATGTACACAAGAAATATGAACTATGAACATGAGAACCCAAATAGGAACGACGCAGGGAACGGCACACAGGAATAACGAGGATAGGATACGGGCACATGGGTTAGATTGAAGCGAGGAAACTTTAGATACATTAACATATACGCGTCATGCAATTATCGGAATTGAATCTCATTATGGAATTGGAATTGAATTGAACTGTTTCGACTGGAATTGGAATTGAAATTTCTGCTCTGGAATTGGAATTGGAATTAAAAAATTTCAGTGGAATTTTTCCAGCTCTGCTCAGAGAAGACAGAACACGCTTAGCGGTTCATCCGTGGTTCAAGCGGCAACGCATACAACTGTAGACGACGCGAAAACTATAAACGCTCAACCGCGCGTATTCATAAACATTCCCCATGTTTTAACAGCACCAGATCAAGTGATTTCTGACTCTTAGTGCAGCGCGTATGTACGCGGGTAGAAGAATAGAATGTCTTTAACCACGGATGTTTGGGGTGCTCCGTAATTACGCGTGAATTACGCGTGGCATGTCACCTAGTGAATTCTCCATCAGCAGGCAAAAATGCGACATTCTTCGCAACCGGTAGCTTGTCCGAATCGCTGCTAAAGATGATGAAAACGTCATGACAACCGATGCTATTGTTGCAGATAAACAAACAGACTGACCACATAAAATGAGATTCACAGAATTTATATAAAGTATCATTTCTATATATTCGCTTAGTTTCTACGAGAAAGAGTATTCTATTATCGTAAGGAACCTACTAATTATCTTTCAAAAATGACCAGAATATCGGTTTCTTCAACTGGGTGCGAATCCAAAATTTCTGAATTCCTGTGATGAGGAGTTGCAGATACGAAGTATTCGCCTTGATCAAGAAAACAGCTGAAGTTCGTGCATCTTCAGTTATGCGAACGGTCTGATTCAGACTATAGCCAATGACTCAAATAAGCGAAGAATCCGGTGAAGGAAAAATTCAAATACTATACAAAATGCTAGGGGCTTCTAATGTCATGAAGTTTCATTACTGTAGTCATGAGGAATCAGCAGGAATGACAAAGTATCTCATCAATGCTAAGAGAACTGCATGAACACACTTGAAATAACAAAGCATCGCAAACTTAGTCGATTACTTGCAAAAATATGTCCAAAGTGTTGAAAAGTGTGCTTGGAAATACAATATGACATCACTCAGTAAAGTGAATTGTTTCAATCAATCAAAGCATATGCTCATAAAAAAGAGTAAAATGAGGATTGCTTTAGCAGCGGCTCTCGCAATTCTGCTGCTATCATAAGCAAGACATTCTAGTCTGCAACTAAGCTTAAAACTGCGAATTAGCTGATCATCATAACTAAAAGAAGAACTGCAAATGGTCACAAATGCCTCATGGAATGGTAATTCAAGGTTTAACAAAAGCTTAGCTTGCTTTTGAATTTCAGGTGCATCGGCAAGCATCATCAATTGATGAGTTTGTCATCCATTATCAATGATTGTCAATTAATCCATAATAATGCTAGTCAGTCCACGTGGGATCTGTGTTCTTCAAAATCAATCATTTGTATCGTATATCAGCATCTGACAAGTAAGAAGTAAATGCGTGATATATAGAGAATACATACTCGAGAAATACGTGTTGTCATCTTTGCAATAACTGTAAATGTTAAGACCAGTATATGACGATCTTCAATAACCATCCATTTGAATCATTAACTTTAAACGGACGTCTCACTTTAAGCATTTCTACAGCAAGTAGACTTCTTTTCTTAATACCCACGACAATTCAATAATTATTGCAAAACATGATGGTGGACAGTCGGATTGCTGATTACATATTGTTTGAAACTAATTGAATTTGTGAAGTCACGGGAAACCAAGTGCTCAATTAGGAGAAAGTAGGAAGGTCACGTTCTGAATTAACAAAACCATTCTACAAACCAGATGAATGAAAAATATGACTCAAATATTATCAGCAATAGGTAATGAGCGATAGTTATAGAAAGGGTTGAAAGACAACACCATAACATTTAAAAAATTGCATCGATGATCTAAAAATCAAAGTATAATGATTAATTGACTATGTTCCAAAACAAATCAATTAATCTTCGCATCCCGACAGTCGTGTGACAGTAGAACTGTACATTGACCGATTGAAGGCGCTGGTCGCGAAGTTATCTTTTGTTCCGAATTTGCGCTTTGAAACATGGTCAACCTCACCGCTTGGTCAATATCACGCCTATTCGTTTGATTATCAAGATATGGTTCATACAGCTGAAATAAAATACTGCATACTTGCATTGAAAATCAATGTGCCTCTTTAGAAGCTACTCGTACCATGCAGAATGCTAGTAAAATCTGGCGAAATTCAGACATTCGAAAAAAGAATTCGCCAAGTATATGATGCGCTAGAATGTCAACAAGGCCAAATCCAGCAACTTTTCAAGGAAAGTTTGAAAACACGCTAGTCACAAAAGTCTAGCCGGCTTCGTTTTGAAAGGACTACAGCAAAAATGGGCCAAAAATGAGCAATTGTTGATCAAAATGCGAGGATCGCAGTGACCATAGAGTATATACATTATTTTAAGCGCTGATCGCTTATTGATTTTTTGTTATCTAAAATAAAAAATGTACACTTTCTTGATTTGACCAAATGCGATTTATTAGTTGGCATCATTATGTATAGCTAACAGATATTAGATTATTTCACCCTTTTTTTAACAATTTATCTGATAGTTTTTTGCCAACCTAAGTCACCCTGTTCATAACATTTCATTTGTGACAGGAGCTTTTTGCATATCAGTGATTCTTTCTCAATAGATGTCGATGAAGTTTCATGCGGTAAACCTAATGTAAATTTATAACTTACAATATAATAATTTTAGAAGAAATAGTATGGGCTACAGGGTGAGTTAAATTAATTTTTAGCCCAGGAATGTGGCCAACAGTTTTTTCGTTAGGAGAAGCTCATAGATATGTTGACTTTGTAGTTATCTAATATCAAAGAATCGTGACTGAAAAATAAAATTTACAGAAAAAACAAAATATTTCAATTTGCTTTATTAAAAAGTGTTAACTCGGCCAAAGTGTATACCGTAAAATGGGGTAACTTTGGCCACGTGGGGTAACTTTGTGCCACTACAGGATATTTGTTTTTTGCATATCTCTCTCGCCAAAATAGCCGTTCTAATTGATATAAATGAGCTTGATGTGTAGCATGAAATCATGGGAACATTTTCATGTATCATATACCATTCTCAGGTTTTTCGTGATGGAATTACAGGCTATTGAATAGGGTGTACTTTTATATGTTGAAAAAAGTACATGCAAACTTCTTTTAGAAAGGTAACTTTATTGTTGACGTTTTTGATACTATCGTGCATGATAGGATGAACAATGAATCGATTGACATTGCATGAGCAATTTGTTGCAAATATCCTCTTGGATAAAGAGTTATTGCGGGTGGCCAAAGTTTCCCCACGGACTCTGGTCATTCTTATTTGACATCCTGAATAGAAAAATCATGTTTGCAACAATGGTGAAATAGTGTAGGTTAATCAGTATGTATTAGTTCTGACCAAATTTAAGTTAATCTCAGAACTTTGATGTTGTTTTAAATAGTAGAGTAGAAACATGTACATGTATTATAAGATTGCATCCATCGACTCGTAATTATCGGTTGCAATTTGTTTTCCAGTTTCAGTTTTTGCAACATACGCACCTCGTATATGGGGTGTGGATAAAAGTTAACAACAGTCGCAAATTTGTATGTTGATTTACTTAAATTCCATTCATAGATATTTCACAAACTCGCCGTGCGTTAGGTGATGTATTAACAACAATGTATTAACATTTGAAATCATAGAAATTGAGTATGCTTGTAAACTTACTGTGATTTGAGGTCAAGTATTCAATTCAAGTATTGAAATTGATTATGGAATGAATAGCCTGTCTAACATAACCATAGCTCAAAATCAACTAACAGCGGTATAATGCAAAACTATGAAGAGTAGTCATATTTGCTGATTGTCTGAGCAAATTAGCAGCGAATTCTAATGGAGGCGGAGTCCCTCACTTTTGCATAGACATAGTGTGACTCCTACTTCTATAGATTCAAATGGACCTCGTACGAATGGCTGCATAAATGGGAATTATGATTCATCAAGTTGTGCCCAGCATTTCTGAAACACCCTGTAGACTTTTGACTGAAACCTTCTCTAGAGCAGTTGCCAGGCGTGGAGCGAAGTATCCTGAACGTGTTATGAACTCATCTAAATCTTCGACAAGCCTTATGTGTGCTGGAACCGCAGCTTCTGTCACCATACATTGTCTAAGTCAGAGCATTTATGGGACACATGGACGGAGTGCGGTCCGAAAGGCGCATTCTACAATAGGTCGAGAAGTGGTTGGTTTTGACCAATTGTTTGAGCAATTGCTTTGAAGACTGGTTTTCAAAAGTTACCTTGCCATACTGCCGGAAAACGCCTGGAAGGTGCGTATTGATTGGAGACAATTTGAGCTCCCACCTGTCAGAGTCCATCATTTCGCAGTGCCAGGAACACGACATTGCTTTTGTTTGTCTTCCACCTAATGCGACCCATCTCTGCCAGCCCCTGGATATTGCTTTCTTTGCTCCAATGAAGAAAGCTTGGCGAAGAATTCTTGCCGATTACAAAAATTCGAGAGGGAATAGGGCACAGACTGTCCAAAAAGACCAATTCCCAAGTCTGTTAAAAGTTTTATTTGATTCTCTCCAGAAAACGCTAAAGAAAACTTGCAAGCCGGTTTCCAGAAAGGTGGAATTTTTCCTTGTGACAAGACTCCAGTCCTTAGACGTCTTCCGAACTCAGACCTCAGCCGAAACGAACAGAAAAACTTGTCCAACACCGTGTCGGATGCGTTTCTTCACCACTTAGAGCAGATGCGAAAAGGTCGTGGTACGGGTGAGGCTCCTCCTAATCGACGAAAGAGAAAACTGGATGTACTGCCGGGACGAAGTGTCGAAGGAGTCCATTACGAAAGTGATGCCGAGCCCTTTAACTCTCATGAGCCGAGCAAGGAGCAAAATATTGCGAATGCTCCTCAGTTAACCGTGCCATCCCCTGCATCTGATGCGTCTGACTCTGATGATGAGTGGCTCCCTTCCGTCTTTACGAGAACATCTCGTGGCTATAAACTTGGTTAGTTTCTTATATAATATACATTTTATACATGTATGCTACTCAGTTAAAATAATTTTTCCATTGAAATCATAATCTCTCGAGTAGAGAAATAAAAAAATAGTTTTGATTTTTTTCACATTGGTGTGGACAGGTAGGCCCTATAAAGATGTATAATGCAGAAAATGGTACAATTGCTTTAATAATTTGTTATATTATCAGGAGAATGCAAAAATCTGTCCGTGTAATATAAACCCTAAAGAGACAATAAGAAAAACAAGAGGTACACACTTGATGGGGTAACTTTGGCCACCCACTAAGATATCAAAATCCAACAAATTGGAATTTACAAATCACAAACTTTCAAAGCAAACTTAAAGCTTACCTCCTTCCCCTTGATTTCCAATTTTGAAATCTTTAAAAAATGTTCAGAGCTTTATGGAAACAAAGAAATATTTTGAAAAGTGGCCCAAAGTTACCCCATTTTACGGTACTACATACAGAAAACTGAGAAAATGCAGGCTTGATCATAGAGAAAGCATATATGTAGGCAGAGTGTCGACTCAAACAAGTATCCTCATACAGTGAAAATTTTTATATTAAACGATTCAGTTTTTTGCAAGGATTAAGTTCCTGAGGTCCAAAAAATTATTTGAGTAACTTTTTAAAAGCTAACATTTTGGAAAGTTATATACTACCGAGATGAATCCATTCAGAAGTAGTATGAAACAAGTTGGATATCAAAAGCAATGAATATTCGCTAGCAAGCATCTTAATTAAGCGGAAATTAAGCTGATGATCAAGGAAATTTCATGAACAACAGATTAGGCTACTCTATGAACGACATTATAATGAAGTCCGCGCAAGTCTTCAAGGCAGATTTCATTGCAAGTTGAGATTTCATTGTGCTTCTTCGCTGAGATGTCATGTTTTTAATTCAATTTTCCGCGGCATGATCTTATGATTCACAAGGCGTCATTTCTTGAATCTGAATAGTAATGTGGACTCATAATCATCTTTTAAAGTTAATTATGATAAGCTTCCTTGATTATGATGCTTTGCTCTTTCAGTGGCAGGTAGTTTCTGATATGATCACGCTTGAGAAAATAATCTTTTTATAATAAAGCTGAGCTTTTATTAGTAACCAATCGAATTCCTCATTTAACAAACTATATTGCCCCTCCAAGTTGTCATGACATGGAAGATTTGTGGAATACTATTCTATATTCTGTGTTGCCATCATGATCAGTCAGATTCGTGTTAATTTCTCCAAAAGTGTAAAATGTGCATATCTCACAGGTGGTACTGGCTCTCGACTCAACTTTTATAATATCGAAACTGTATACACATTGAGGATTTAATAAATGCTGAGCTACTACTCTACCTAATATACCCACTCTATAGGCTTGATAAATCTAGGAAAGAAAAGACAGCGTTATTCATCACGATTAATTCTACCTATCTCCATTCTCCGCTACAATTTTTCTGCATCTTTTCGGGAAGCCTGGAGAGAGTGTTTGGCATGTCCCTTGACTGACACTTCGTCAAATACGATTTCTTCTTTCTATGGCGTTAAGTCATTAAATTCTTGGTGAGTCAACCTCTCTTTAGTGATTCCTCAAACTTTGCGGACTGAATGCCAATGGGAATTCAATCATCACCAGTCGATCAAGTTTTTCAAGTATTTCCCTTGCTCGATGAATTGATGCACCATCATGTCACCAATGCTTTGCAAATCGTATGTGAGTCACAAGATGCCGCTCAGTAAGACGACTTGTCTTTCGGTTGCGATAGGCCCAGTCTTGTCTCTATGAGTTCTGCACACTGATGATTGAGAGGTGCAAGAGACTGATGCCGCTACTGGACAAGCAAACCACAGCCTTCTTGTGTTCCACAATGAATGACTACCAGTTTTTGAACCATTACGGCGAACATCAGTGCGCAGTCTGCCACAATGGTAATGACTTCGTTTAGGGACTCATGTTGTGCGCATTTTTTTGGAACTCACGAAACGGCATTGTAGTAGAGTTAAAACTCATTTCACCAAATTCAGAATGTTCACTTTCTTGTAAGTGTTTGGCTATCTTTAACTACTTAAATGACCACGAAGCAGGGATGCGTAGTCGGAGTCGGAGTCCCGTAGTCCTATCATTTTTGCTGGAGTCGGAGTCCTATCAAATGATAGGACTCCGGTCTATAACCAGAGCCGAAATATAATACAGATGATTTATTCTCGTGCATATAGCTATGTCTTGATGTCAACTTTCTGCGTCAAACAAAAGTACAGAGACATCAGTGCATGCAAAGTTTGTAATAGTTGAGGGAATGAACCGTGATAGTGAAAAAGGATTGTCTTTTCACTCGGTGATTTAGTAGAGAAGACAACCCTTCCTAGCCTCGATCACACCTGCTCACCAAAGGTCACATCAGAGACAAAAATGAAATGCTAGTTTGTTTGAGAACATTACCTCTTACACTCACGTTAATCGTGTGTGATGGCTCCTCCAAAGCGCATATAAAAATCGAAAGTGTACTCATATTTTTTGAAGAAGGGGGGATTTTTCCAGCCTGGTAGAGACTGAAGAAAACCGTGTGAAGCACACACCAACAAGATGGGAGGAGCCGAGTCGCATGCATCCAACTGAAAGCGACATTTGATAAACATTCATCGAAAATGATTGATAATTGATACAGTCAATGTCTATGGACACAGCAATGATCACTAAAAATATATTCAGATAAGCCAAAAATGATCTGTGATTTAGGTTACCAGATTTTTAAAAAAACTAGGCTTTATATAATTGCTACTCGGAGTCGGAGTCCTATCAAAATGATGGGACTCCGTATCCCTGCCACGAAGGACATTCAACACCTCAACTGACTTCCACATTGACTTCATGTAGACATACAAAACTTTCCCACAAGTAAAAATTTACAAATCAGCTGTTCAAAGCATTGTGATACATCATGTACAACATGTAAAACTAGGATAAGTTTTCAAATTCAAAATCGACGAATATCGTAAAAGTTAGCATATCTATAAGCTTCTACTAACCGTAAAACTGTTGGCCACACTTAACTGTTATCACATTTAAAAATTGGTTCTATTTTCATTGATCTACAACACTGTACAAAATAAAGACATTCAATTCACTCAGTCTGGAGATTTAAATTTTAATTTGAGTAAAGAAAAAGTACATCATCGAAACAGCATGCGCGAGGCACATAGTCGACATTATATACATTGAAGATTAGAAATTTGGACACAAGAGACGGTGCGGAATTCACATGTCGTGTGTTAGTATTCCGATCTTTCCTTGGTATGGGTAGGTCTAAATAGTGACTTTCTGGTTCATGTTGGGAATCCATTATTTTCTAAACATATTTTCCAAAGAGCGGGTTTAGTCCAGCTCTTGAGCTCATTTTAGTGATGACTTCTACGGTTAATGCCGAATGACCACATCCATTAACACAACGCATTTATTATCTGACTGAGAATGGAATGTGGTTCATATTTCTATGAAATCATTGGTTATAAAGCCCGAGCGCAGCGAGGGATGGACAGATAGCTAGGAGAGGAAACGATTATTTCCTCTCGAAAGAATGTAGCATTTCATTTTGTGATTTTGTCTAATTCTCATTTTATTGATGGTTATATCGCGAAATCTAAGAATGAGCTAATCCAGGTATCATATTTTGGTGGTCTCTGGCCATGGCATAGACTTCTTAATGTCCTTTTTTCAAGTGGGATTCTGTATGTCATTGATGAATGCTAAGTGATGAGTTCTACATGTTTTTCGCTATTTATTCCATACGGCTATCTCGAAATATACAATATAGAGGAAAGAGAGCGCGAAACTTAAAAAGCGTTCAAATAATAACTTTATATGAAAAATAAAATGTGACGCTTTAGTACATGTCGCTTTTAAAACTTTCAGCACTTGACGATTTTTCAAGCGAAGACAAATGCTTTAGTGTCCAACATATTAACATCAAAATAATGTTGCTATAGGATCTGCATGAAGACAGCTTGGAGAGGCACAAATATGCATGTGCGACTAACTTTTTTAAAATATTCTCAATTATGACAGTCTTCTCAGTTGCCACTTGAAATCGCTTGAAAAAGCAGCATGGGTAAATGTGTAAGGAATGCATATTGTGCGTAATTGAGCTGTGGCACAATGTGGAAAAAAGAAGGCAACAATATATCCCGTAATGATGATATTTCTATCTAAAATACATGTACATGTAGGCACGGTTTAATATATGAATCATGCCTAGACTAGCAGTAAGTTGCGTAAACTACGCAAGTGGGTCTGCGATATTCAAGCCCGTCCAAGTTGATTTTGCCACAATTTTTGAATGTTAGCGGTTGCTCGGTATGATGCTGTCTGTCTGTTAATCCTGTTTTTGAGTGGTATGGAGAGCCTTCATGTTTACTGATAGGTAAAAGTAATTAATTGCGCTTTTCTAATTGGTATTTTTTGTTCCGTTGGATTGTCGAAGAAAATTCTCTTCTTTCGTCTGATATAAAGAGTTTCAAATATGTTAATATTTGAAATGTATCTGGGATGTTATGTTAGCAAAATCAGTGAGACTGTCTGACAGTTGGCTTTTGTATGCAGCTGATGAGGGATGTTTAAACATCAACTGGTTTTGAGATTCAAATTCACTGACTGGTTTTTGGATTTTGCTCATCAATAATTATTATAGAAAATTGAATCTTTATGTATCTTTTTAATGAAGCTATGCTTCTTTTCTATCCCTTACGACTTAATTTTCTATTTAGTCTGTTCATTTTGAGTCATCCAGATGTCAACGCGTTTTTTGCTGATGATTGTGATCGAAAACTACGCAAGTGGGGATGAGACACGGAATCCCGTCCAGTTTGATTTTGTCTTCATTTTTGAATGTTAGGGTTTGCTCGTTATGATGCTGTCTGTAAGTTAATCGTATTTAATGAATGGTATGTAGTGGTTACAAGTTTACTGAAAGATGAAATCGATTCATAATGATTTTCTTGTTGGTATTTTATTACGTTGGATTGTCTTCATGACAATTCTCTTTTCTTGTTTGATATAATAAGATTCAAATCAATGTTGTTTTTTGAAACATTCTTGCAATATTATGTTACCAAAATTAACGAAACTGTCTGATAGTTACCGTATGTATGTACTCGTAGCTGATGAGGGATATTTAAACATGAACTTGTTTTGGTCATTGAATGCAGGAATGACTGTGATTTCTTTCGCAAAATAATTAATTACAGTTGTAAGTTACGTAAACTACTAAAATGTGGGACTGAGATATTCAATCCCGTCCAAGTTGATTTTGCCACAATTTTTGAATGTTAGCGTTTTATGGTTATGAACTTACTGTCTGTATGTTAATCCTGTTTTTGAATGGTATGAAGTGCTTTCATGTTTAGTGTTAGGTAAAAAGTAATATATTACGCTTTACTGGTTGGTATTTATCCGTTGGCGCGTCTTGAAGACAATTCTCTCTTCTTGCCTGATATAAAAATTTTCAGATATATTTTGGTTTTTTGAAATATATGTGTGACATTATGTTACAAAATCAGTGAGGCTGTCTGATAGTTAATGCTTGTATGCAGCTGATAAGGGATTTTTAAAACATCAACTGGTTTTGGCAATTAAATACAGTGTCTGGTTTTAGATCCCATCAAATATTAATCTTAAAAATTTATTTTTTCCTGCATCTTTGGAATATAGCTATGTTTCATTTCTATCCCTTACTCCATAACTGTGTTGTTAGTCTTTTCATATTGAGCCGTCCACATATCGCCATCTTTCTTCCTTATGATTGTAAGCTTTAGATGTAGACATGGATCATGAATAAAAATCTATTGAAGCATGCAGATGATACTGTTTGTTTGTTAACCTTTTTCATGAATGGTGTGGATTGGTTTCATCTTTGCTGAAAGGTAGAAGTAGTTAATTGCGCTTTTCTTGTTGGTATTTTTGTTTCGGTTGAATTATCAAAGAAAATTCTATTCTCTTGACTGATATAAAAATTTTAAATATATGGTCTTTTTTTGAAATATATCTGATATTATGCTACCAAAATCAATGAGATCATTAATAATTATTATACTTAAAACCAATGTTTGCGGTGGATTCCTTTAATACAGCTATGCTTCAGTTCTGTCCCTTACTAAAGTCATATCGTTTTAATATTATGACATCAAGTCCCTCCTCAATTCCTTCTTTCATTCAACGACTGAATGAATATCCTCATACAGTTCCCTAATCTCAAGTCCTTCCTTCCTTGATCACATGACTGCAAGACCATAATCACTGAATTCCTAACCTCGAGGCTTCCGCTTTATGATCACATGACTGAACCTATGCGAATATATGCAACCGTAATTGATTTACTATTGATGTAAAAGCATTGCCTAGATTTTGAAAGCATCAATGAGTCGTGCAGCCGAGGCCGCATAGAGGCCGAGGCTGTAAGGATCACTGATAGCTAGGCATGATTACTATTGTAGTGAATGCGTGCTATGATTCATGCACATGTAGAAGTCTGAAAATTTCTGGCTACATACATAGATAGTGGTTTTTGTTTCAGTAGCTGGCAACAACGACTCATACATGGACATCTAGATATAGCCATGATTCATACCACGTTGCTGCCCAGTTCATGTCAATTACGCACAATATTATTAACATAGTTTTTTCGGGCGCTTACACGCCCTCAAATGTCATACATATAGTTAAAGTTGTAAGTTATAAGTCTATGCTCTGCTAATTGTTTATGAACTTCTACGATTTGTCTTTTATAGGAGTTTACATATATGTACTAAGGTAGCTGCAGGAGGAAAAGCTAGCTTTCTCATCCCGTGGTACTGAAAGGTTGATGTTTCTTCTCAAAACTTCACAGAGATATCCTTCCACTCCCACACAAAATGAAAAACATTTTTTTTCGAAAACAAAACATAATCTGCATTAGCCACGTGATTCCAAATTAATGATATCGACTGAACTCATTGCAGAATGGCCATGATATAGTTTGAAATAATTGCCAGCTAAACGACTGGGTAAACAATCTGAGCACGCATAATCCAATATCATAAGAATTTCGTTCAATAATGTCCTCGGAGCATTTGTTTTCATTCGATTTAAGTAACTCAAGCATAAACTTCAGAATAACAAAATGTATAATAGCATATCCCAGCATCTCTGTGTACTATAGCAGGAAGCCTCTTTGTGTCCAGAACAAGCAATAAATGCAGCGTAAATTAAAATGTCGTGAGTTCTTGCAGGTTGCCAAACCATTTTCAATGAAGGAAATCATGACACTGTTTCATATACCGTCATATGTTTTCCTATGAACGTGAAGAATTGGAATATTGAATAATTTATCACCAAGGCAACAGTGACAGACTTGAACAATGCTAATGAAATAGAACTCACAGCCAAAATATCAAACATGTGCAACCTTCAAAAACAAATAATTGAAACTGTTTGTCTCGCAGTCATCACAGAAATCATTCAAAATTTCTTGAAAATTGAAGAGTTGAACACGACTATCTTTAAATTTTGTAGTGCACTTCATAGCTTGAAAAACATAATAGTGAATTTAGTTTATCCAAGTAAAGACTTCAACTAGCAATCAATTGTATTGAAGCGTACTGCTTTGAATCTTCAAGCGATATTTTCCATATTTCGTTCTCGCAAGCATGCGCATGTCTTAACTCAGTTTTGCTTTTCTGATGTTGTAGAAGAAACGACAAGCCTATATGAAGACTATTTACTTTTAAGAAGCATACTCTTCGACAAATGTGGCATAATGTGACATCATTTGAAATAGTTAGGCTACAACTCCCATCTCAGTAGCACGACGGCAACACATTAGGGCAGTCTGCAATCATTTGGTAAAGGCTTTAGGCCGGAGGCACACAGGGTAAGCCATAAGCCGCAAATACAGTTCCAACACTTAAGTTTCAATGAGAGTTGGCATAGAGAATAAGCCACAATCCATAATCCACCTTTGATTACGGACGCACACAGGATAAGCCACGTTATTCTTTATGTCCGTGCTCTTACAAAAATTAGAAAAGTATCATTTATTTTCTTCTTCAGCCTGCCTGTTATATCTGTCATAGGAAAAAATGTGTCGAAATTACTTATTGCTTATGGCCTACGGTTTATGGCTTTTCCCCACAAAATTCTGTCTTTGAATTTGTTGTCGAGTTCTCTATTGACTGTGAATTATTGGAGGCAAGGGAATCCTTTCATTGCTGTCGTGATTAACTTGCATAAGCATGCAGCGATTCACTGGACCTTCTCTAGAATTTCTCTCGCAACTCATAGAGATCAGAGATTTATGCTATCGAAGCTCGCAATCCGACCTCTATCAATAATCCTAATACAGCAAAGGATAAATACCTATCTCTCACAAACTTCTATGCAATAGGCCGCGAAAGCTATAAAAATCAACAAAACCACGAATTGTTTCACTGTTGCCCTAACGATACCGGGCTCCGAGGCCTATTCACATCCCGGGAACGATTCAGGCAGCCCTTCATAATCTAACGTACTGCTTCAAATGAGTAGCACACAAAACGTGAATTTTCTGATGACATATATTTCCTCCAATTAATTCATCCCCGTACTAAAAGTAGCAATTCAAAATTCGAAATCACCGATTTTGACCGATTCTTGAAATGCTTGAATTTTTGCAGTTATGCAACAATTCACCTAGATGATTGCCAATTGCGATGCGAAGCTGGATGAATACGCTCAGAAGCACGAAAAAGAGATTGAACAGATTGCGCATTGAATATAACCCAAATATACGTACACAAAAATGTGGAAGATTTTCTTTCAAAACCAATCATTCCAATGTAGTGAATCTGAGCATATGTTCTATATCGTAGTCCATATATGTGTGAATTCTATATGTAGCTCTCCGTGAATGTGGCCATAAAGACGATGGATGACTTGAAAGAAACTCAGAGAATTCAAATAAACAGAATATGCACAAAAATGACTACTTGTAAATATTTGATAAATGGTATTCACATAATATTTGAATAAGAAAGTGTATAGCAGATAGAGGGTCAACTCAAAAAGTGTTTGCATACAGTCAAGACACGTAGACGACAATTTTTCGCAAATTATTCTTGTGTTTATATATTAGCGAGTTGGTACTTCAGACTTCAATAAATAAGTGGTATGAAACTCATTCGACGTCAAATAGAAAGAATATTTATTGATGAGAGCTTTCGAAAATGAAATGTAAAGTTGATTATCGAGGAAACTTCAATGCAGCATTGCAATTTATGTCCCTAAACAAAGAATTGAAAACTTATTCAGCTTCTTGGCTCAATTTTCGAGAATGTTAATGTGGCAAATTTAGCTACTGTTTTCTTTTCAACAACTTAAATGGGATATGTCAAGCAAGGCAGCTGTACAGAATATTTTAAAAACTGAATACACTCTGTGGGCGATGAAAGTCATTTTTTAGAATTGATTTATATATGGCTAGAATCGAAATTGTCTGTGAGAAGTCAATTTCACAGATTTTCTTAGATATGATTTTATGATTCACTAAATCAAATTTAATTTTTATCTGAATAACATAGCCACAAAGATAAATTGTTTTGGTACTGATGGTCACGCTTAGAACTAGTCCTGAGGGGCAAGAAGATCCATTTTCCATTGAACGTAATGCAAATTGGAGTCTGAATTCTGATGAACTAAATCCTTGACACCGCATTGTGTTCACAGTTCACAGTCAGTAAATTTAGATCGTGAGGAGTCGAACGATGTGAATAATATTCCCATTTGACGAATTTATCACGGAGAAACGTTGAATAAAAGATCACTCGGCAGATGTTCAGACCAATGTGAAAACGTGTGCTCGCTAATACGACTCTCTTTACGCATTGCGCGCGCTTGGTCAATCAGGTAAGCCAAAGGCAGACGTGTCTCTCTACCATTGCATACAATGGCTGAGATAGAATCGCGTCACCTCTAGAGTAACCGCGACTGCTGAATCCATCTCTGTGACCATAGTACACATTTTACGAGTGTGTATTAAAACAACATACGCGATCACTGTCTTTGATTATTTGTTCAGTGTCAGGTAGCTTGTGACATGATCAAGCGAAAGATATCAGACATTCTTATCAACAAAGCTGTTGTAATACTCACTTCCGCCGAAGCCAATTTTAAATTCAAAATTTTTTTACCTATCTAAGGTAACGTGACGCTTCGGATTCGTGAAATACTGTTCTTTCGTCTGCATTTCTATCATATTGATCAGTCAATTCCATGTAAATTTCTCCAAAACAATTAGAAATTACAAAATTCACATGTGGTACTACGCAACAATAAGAGTTCATTTAATAAAATCGAAGCTTCATGCACATTGGGGATTGAATTAGCACTGAGTTGTAACTCTACTTATTATACTTACTCTATGATTTGAATTTCCAATACTCAATTCGATGTCAATGACCATGAGATAGATTCATTTGCGTGTGGGTAAGTCTTAAGCGGACGTAATCCTATCCCAGCAATTGCATTCAATGATAGCAAGCATAGAATAGGCATCAGTAGGTAGAGTGTCGACTCAAAAAAGTGTCTGTATACAGTGAACATTTTCATATGAAAAGATTCAGTTTTTTTACGGAGTCCAAAAATTATTTGAGGAGTATTTTAAAGTCAAAATTTTGCAAATGTATATACTACCGACATGAAGCCGCTTTATAAGTAGCATGAAACAAGTTGGATATCAAAAGGAATGAAGATTTGCTAATAAGAATCTCTACTAAGCGGAAATTAAGCTGCTTATTAAGGGAATTTCATAAACCGCATTATCATGGAAGTCTTCATGAAGAAGTCGAGATCTATTAATTTTTCGTGGCTGAAATTTTCTTTTGTTTTTAATTCTAATTTCATCGTCATGATTTTATGATTCATTTAATTTATATGTTTCATTTCTTGAATCTGAATAGTGATGTGGACCCATTCACATATTTCAAAGTTAATTGAAATCATTGTCTTTGATTATGCTATTTTCCACGACCGGCAGGTTGCTTGTGATATGATCACGCTTAAAATCCTCTTAAGGTTCAGCATGAAAGTAAAAGCAACCTAACTAATGGTTAATTTAACAAAACATTGCCTCTTCAAGGCTGTCATGAAACGGAGGATCTGTAAAATACCATCATTCCTTCTGCGTTGCTGTCATGATCAGGCAATTCCGTGGTAATTTCTTCAAAACTTCAAAAATTTGCACATCCCACATTTGTAAGAATGCCCAACTGCATTCCCCTCGAGTTTATTTAATAAAATCGAAAGTGTGTACACATTGGAGATGAAATTAATGCCGAGTTATCACTCTATCTAATATACCTACTCTATGGTAGCAAGCTACAGAAATTGACATAGATATTCGTCCGTCTTTAGCTATAATGTGACTGGACAACCGTGCGCATTGCATAGGTGACCAGCATCAGCAATCAGATTGCAGGCACGCCTGTTAAATGGAAAGTAAGTATCTTTGACCCAATCTTCCTCAATGATAGGTTTGTCAAATGGAAATATTATTCTCACGGTTGGACTTTTCACGATCCAAATTTACGTTTAATGTGGTGCAAATGCTCTGGTTCGTAAGAATTCAAACTTAAATTCGCATTACGTTCAATGGAAAATTAATCTTCTTGCTCCTTGAGACAAGTTGACAACCGGTTGATAACTAGTGCATGGTGGTCGTGTCTCGTTGCTCTCAGGTCACGTCATTGTAATTGTGCTGGTTCGTCGGTTTTTCGTCATCGTTTTTTGAAATTTTTGTGATCTCCGTGCTTCGCATCAGCTTCTCAACGTCGTTGTACACATTTTGGGAGCAGTCCGCAGAGGATTTTTCCTTTATCGCCGATTTTGTGATCTCTTCGGTCTCCGTCAGTGATTAGTGCTTATCGGCTTCACTTCGTCTCTTGTCTGCGTGTTGCCTGTGTAACTCTGTGTGTGGAATTTCTGACGTCAGCCTACCGGGCATATGATGCAGATCGACTTTCAATAACCGGATGCAGTTTGGTTTATTGCAGTGACTACTACCGTTGCTTCACTGGCCTGTTGGTTTCAGCGTAGGGTTCGCTAGTTTTGTGAACACCAGGTTGAAGGTTCGAATCCCATCAAAGAATTTTTCGCTGTCCAGTACAATACTCTTATTACAATCAATTTTCTTGAGTTCTTCCGAAAATTTTTGACTTCACTCAGAAAATAAACGAAGAATAGTGCTTCAGAAAGCATGAATACTCCTACCTTTATGTCAGTGCGGCGAATGTCAAGTTTCTCAAATCAGCAGATTGAAACAAAGATCAGTTAACTTCTGTTTTAAAGGAGGCTGTACATGCCTTTGACTCTTCCGAAATCAAAAAATTCTGCTTCTCTAACAAAGGCCGACATTGAAAGTGTTTTGGACAGTAAGCTGAATCAATACTTCAAAGCAATGGAAACAAAAATAACTGAAATACTGGATAAGCAAACATTTATTTGCAGCAAAAATGTGGACTCCCTACAATCTCAGATTGATGAGGTAAAGAATGATTCACATGCATCACTAAACTATATATCAAATGACATCACAAACGAAATTGAGAACCGAATCAGTCGAGAAATAATTGATTATTTCAGGAATTGAGGAGGGTGGTAAGTGGTTCCGTTGAAGATCGTAAGAAGGAGGATGAAAATAAAGTACGCGAAATCTTGAAAGATCTTGACAATGAGTTCGCTGGCATTTCCTTAATAAGTCGCATAGGAAGATCTAACGGTACTTCTCCTAGACTGATGAGAATAACAATGAATGACTTCCAGACGAAAACTATCGATTTTGAGAAACACAAAACGTTTAAAAACTTCACCTGTTTATAAGCACATATATGTAAACAATGATTTCACACCTTTCCAGCGAATACAAATAAGGAGTTGCGAGATGAATTGCAACAAAGAAGAACTAACGGCGAAGATGTGGTTCTGTATCGCAACAAAATCGTCTCAAAATCCAGTTTAAGAAATTTTCAGTAATTGATTTTAAACATGTTGTTGGTTCCAAATTTATTGTTAACAAATGTTCAATCCCTCAGACCTAAATATGATGAACTTTGTGCTATTGCTACGGTAGAAAAATCCAGACATCATCGCCCTCAGTGAAACATGGCTTACGATGACATTTCTGATGATGAAATTGATATTCATGGGTATACTATGTTCGTCAGGATAGAGTGGATTGGAAGGCGAGGTGGAGTGGTATGCGCCTATGTACGTTTCAACATTTCCTACGTGATAGTGCACTTCCACCGACGACCTTCTTTTATAGAATGTCTTTGTATTCATTTAAAATGTAGTAACGTTGTCTATGGTTATTCTTTATGTTCCCCCAAATCTTAGTAGTTTCAATATAGTGAAGTAAACGATTTCATTGTAAATTTTTGCGATATGTTTACTTCCTCACATTTTCTTATCGCTGGGGACACCAACCAATTGTCTACAGAGCATATAGAACAATCTTTTGATCTTGAACAAGTTGTTAAGTCTCCAACCAGAAAAAAGTCTGTACTTGATAAAGTTTTGTTATCTAAGTCGCTTTTGAATTCGTACTTTTGTCAAATTGTAGTTTAAGTAAATGTATTGATCCCCGTTATCGTTGGTCCTCCGATTGGTGGCTCTGACCCACAAACACGGTTTTTCTGAAGCCTTGTAAGAACTTAAAAGTCGTTCATTGTGCTGACGGAATTTTCATATTATACAAGAGTATACGATTTTCGTGAATGCTATGTGGCCGCTTTCATAACATATTTGTTTAGCTTTTCCTTGGCAGAAAATATTTATCGTCTCGAATCCACCTTGGATGACAAATGTAAAGTTTTTCTCACAAACATTTTGAACAATGTATGAAACATATTCCCTCTGAGATAGTCAAAAATGACAGGTAAAGAAAAGCCATGGTTTACCCAAGTTAAAAGTACTAATAAATCACCGTTATGCAGCCTTTCGGAGTAATGATTATGAGCTGTACAAATCTTACAAAGAAAAAGTGAAGAGAGAAATAGAAAAGGCGAAGCACAACTGGATTATGAACCTAAAGCAAAAGCCTAATGGTTGTGGAAGGCAGTAACCAATGTTAGGAATCAGGGTGATCTTTGCTACGCAAATAACGACATTGAATCAATAAATGCAGCTTTTGCTTCAAACTTTGGGCAAACCTCAGACTTGTCGAAGATCATCAGAGAAATTAACCAAGTAGAGGAGACTGGGAAATGGAATGTTCATGTGACAGTGGAACAGACAAGGAAGTTGCTGGAAAGAACTGAATACCAAGAAGGCTGTGGCATGATGAGTTTCCTCCGTTTTTGCTAAGGTTTTCAAGTGATGTCCTGGCTGGACCACTCTCACATCTCATAGCACTCTCCTTTGAAAACCAAGTCATCCCTGAAATTTGGAAAATTGCAAGCGTAACCCCAATTCCCAAAAAGAAAAAATCTACCACTTCAGATTTCCGTCCCATCTCAGTATTATCTGTTTTCTCCAAGGTTCTCGAGCAATACGTCATCGATTCTATCAAGCCTGCACCTTATAGAGGCCTATGGTACCAAATCAATTTGGCTTTCGACCCAGATACTCTACCATACATGCCAATATTCGAATTGTGGAATATGTAACATCTTGCTTAGACGATATGCAAACTTGTGGATCTGTTCTTCTCTCGTTCGACATGGCAAAAGCATTTGATCGTGTCACGCATTCAAGCCTGCTACAATCGCTAATTGACGCGAAACTGCCAATAGACCTTTCTACCTGTGGTGCTGTAATTTTTAAAAATCGAATGCAATACGTCAAAATTAAAAATCGTTTCAGCTCTACTGTTGCAGTACCTTCTGGCATCCCGCAAGGTGGAAAACTGTCACCATTCCTCTTTTGCATACATATGAGTTCATTGGTACCATTTACTCAATTTTCTGTTATGTCTAAATATGCAGATGACGTTGTTGTTATGTTCCCAGTCACTGACCCCAGTACCATTGAAGCAACTATAAGAAGTGACGTTAGCAATGTTGAGAATTGGTGTACCTTGCATGGTTTAACCTCTCAATACAGGAAAGACTCAATGCATGTACGTTAAGAAGAGATCCCATGTCTTTATCTCCAACGAACATCGTTTTTGAAAACCAGCTAAAGATTTCTGGGAGTCATCTACAGCGCGAACTTTTCATGGGATGTATTTGTCGACACATTATGCAGACGTGCTAGTCAAAAACTCTTTATCATAAAGCGCCTAAAGTATTCCTTGTCGAAAACTGAGTTATTACTCGTCCTACAACGCTGTAATTTTGTCCTACCTCGAGTACAACGCTCCCTGCTTATTGGCTTAAAATCAGAAAATTCCGAAAAACTCGAAGAGTGCGCAAACGTTGCCATCGCATTATTTGCGGTTCTGATTGCGATTGCGATAAATTTACACCCCTGACAACGAGACGGGAAACACAAGCACTGAAACTTTTTAGAGACATGATTACATCCATGAGAATCTCTTCACCATCTTGTCCCAGCGAATTTGACTCAATCTCGTCTGTCCCATCAGCTTGTGATACCTTACTCTCGAACTCACTTTCGCCGCTCATCTTTCATACCGACGTGTGCCATTTTGTACAACAGCATGACTTAGTGTTTGCTATTGACTTAGTTTTTTTTTTCTTCGATAATTTGATAAATTACCATGTTCCTTGTTATCAGCGCACCTTAATTCTGCGAAAAGAATTGTATCTATACCGAATGTACCACTTCCGATATGCATGATTTTCATTACAAATATAAAGCATACTACTACTACTAAAAAAGTTCTGACCGTGACCTTCGGCGCTGATAAATGTCATCTCCGGACCGAAATACGCAGACAAAGCAATCTATCTCTGTATCAATGGCAAATTAGATTGTCAATTATATACTCATATTTATGCGTCATGTCACCCATTTTGAAAGTCGACGCGTTTCATTAAAAGATCAACTGCACTACTCAGGTACCTAAGAAAGGTATCTGCAACACAAGCGAGTTTTCGATCTAGTGGATTGGACGCCCATCCATGTTTTGACAAGACAGCAGTTATGAAAAGTAATGCCTATTGATAGCAAAATTCGCAGCCTTGTGACTTAACTGTAGAAAAATCTGCATCAGTTTACATCTGCAGATGGCTGAAAGTGTTTTTGAACTAGTGACTGAGAAATTTGGCATCTTGGAGAAGACATAATTCAGAAACCAATACTGGTATTGGTGAGAGCCTTGTGGAAGATAAATGCAGTTAGTAAGACAAAGTTGCAATTGTATGATTTTGATTGGCTGGTGAGATCTGTATCTTGCGATTTCTTTGGAGTAAACATATTTTTACTGACACACCAATGCCGGTCATTATATATCCTCGAAAAGACATACGAGACTTTCAACCTGGAATATTCATGGTGTTCATCCACAATTAAATTTTTCCTATAGAATTTTTGATAATTTTGATAAGGAATTTCCCTCCTTTGCGAGATGAGGCGCACTCTTGAAACTATTGCAATTTGTGGCTGAAGGTTAAAATATTATATTGCCTGGGAATATGTTACACAGTTAAATATCGTCGCATTTGTAACCCCGCCATATCATGGTTTTATTTTGATGACAGTTTAAGTTAAGGTGTGATCAGATAGACTTTGATTTCTTGGGATGTCTTACTAAGCAAGTATCCTTAATGTGCCTTTAGCAACACATTTAGATAATAATTAAGTAGGCCTTCATGTATAAATTAATATTATTGACATCATGAAATATTGTCTTCAAAGTCTTAAGCAAAGATGTGAACATACACGTATATACTGACACACCAAGTTGTTCTTTTGAAAATGATTCCCATAGGTCGATAATTGATAACACCCGTGGAATGGGATGGGCATAAGAATGTCAAACTCGTCCCATGGACATCCGTGTTAAACGTTAAACTCGCAAAATTCCACACGTTATGAACAGAAGTATACAGGCTTAAAGTTGTAAGTCAGACAGTCTTTCTATGTATCAGGGGCGTACACAGGATTTATTTTCGGGGGGGGGAGGCGGAATGACGACCATTTATTTAGTTTACATGCATATTTTACATATTATGACATTATTATTATATATCTGAAATGCATTATTCAACTTATATCACAGATGCAGACTTATTCTCAATCTCTGATCAATAATGATCAATCTCTTGTTATAGACAAGTTTGCAGAAAGTAGTAGGTGCTTGGGCTTCGTCATATAACCTCATTCGTGACTTTCGACCAATACTTCAATTTTCATTTAATAAAGTGTTATAAATTATGACCAAAGCATTTCCATTTTGATACTAACTGTATTCATTTGCTAGTTGAACATTGATAACTGACAGCCACAAAATTGGACAAGATATTAGCAAGTATTGATATAGAAGTATGTATATAGACCTACTACCTCAAGAAGCCACTTTATTTGTAAAATTCTGACCCTTAATACCCGAGTCAAGCGGTAATGCTTATGTATTTAAGTTTGTTATTCCGAATTACGTAATGTTTAAAAAATTGTCCGAAGAGGAAGGACGCCGCCCAAGGCCTCCCCTTCGGTACCCCCCTGCTGGACCATAAATGCTTCGAACCATCAGACTTAACTCCGTCATGGACAGATTGATTCGAGGACTTTGAAGCCATCGTCTGCATTCAGTGGGAGGGCTGCGTTGTCATCCTCGGGATATGTGTCCTATCGCGGCCATTCCTTCAAAATAATTTGAGATATTGTAAATTTGTTGACTGTGCATTTCAGTGGATTAAATTTTTAAATACCATTGTCTATTGGTGAAACCGGCAGTAATTTGCTATTACCACTT
>CAJQUW010002045.1:0-18634 GCA_907163375.1 Prostheceraeus crozeri | reverse complement strand
TTTGAACTGACTATCTTATATAAAGGAAGACACATGCCAGTAGTAACCCCGTCCCAAAATCAATTCCAGTGCGGTGCAGTGATGAGTCATCCCCCCCTCTGGAAGGAAGTGGCCAAGGATGTGTTGGGAGGAATGGGTCCGAGAAGAGGAAAGTGTTTCCCTACCCCCCCTCTGGAAGGAAGGAATGAGTTTTCCAGCAAGGGTTGGGAATGGAGAAGGGTTGGAATGTGGGAAGGCTAGAGTGAAGAAAGGGTGGGTGTTGGTGGTTTTGGGATGAGAAAAGTCGTTTTTCGGCATGAAGGAGACCTCGGATGGGAAAACGGAGGCCAGATTCGGAATCTACATGAAAATTTGGGTTAGGAAGGATGTTTCCAGCGAAATCGGAGAGAAAAAATTTCGTAAGGAACGTTCCCCCCCTCTCTGTCAAACTTCCAACTTTGGTGTTAGAGATCGTAGAAAGTCGTGCAATAGCTCATTTGAAAGCTAAGAAATGAGAAAAATGGCAGTGGAAAGACTCAGTTTTGATCCTATTTTCCTGGTTTAGGGAGAAAATGGCAGGTAAAAACGTCAGAGTTGGAAAAGTCCAGGTTTTTTGGATGTTATAGGATGAGAAAAGCCGTTTTTCGACATAAGGAAAAAAGGATACAAAAAAAAAAAAATAAGAAAGAAAGACAACCTCGGATGGGAATACGGAGTGTAAATTCGGCTACGGTTTTGGTCAAACTTTTGGGTCGAGTAACTTCTTTTCCCCCACTCAATCGGAGAGAAAAAGTTCTGCCCCCGCTCGGGCAACGATCTTCCCAACTTTTTGGTGTTAGAGATCGTAGAAAGTCAGTGCAACTAGCTCGTTTGAAGCAAGCTGAGAGGTGAGACAAATTCAGTGAAAGACCACGGCTTGTTCCGATTTGGCCTTCGTTTAGAAATGTGAGACGGCATTGAAAAGTTTGAGACATTGGCGAAAAGACGACAGAGTTAGAATTTTTTAAACGAAAATCGCTCTAGCGGGTGAACCAAGCCTCGGACGGGAAAACAGAGACATGATTTGGAATCAGCGTGCCATTTTACACCTGAATGTCACTCATGCTATGTCTCCGAAGTGAAAGGAAGAAAGATGAGAGAAGCAGTAGAGTTTACGAATGAATTTTGTTCACTACGTTTTCATCGACAAAGTCTTCGTGGTGTGATTGGGGACTACATCATCTCATTTCATAATGAAAAGACAGACTTAGAATTTGCTATCGCTAAAGGTTACTTCGTTTTCCAACTGCTCATGAATAGTTTGATGAATAAAGATGTGAAAGGTCGATTAGTTGCAGAGATTGAATTTGAGAAAGTGACTGATGAACATGCAGGTGAACGTGTAGTGTTTCATTTTGCATCCTATTCCGCAGAGACGATACATGATCCCAAAGATTTCTATCAGCGACACATGGCGAAAATTGCATCTCGACTAGATTCATTTCAAGAGCATGGATCCAACTTGCTCTTATGTTGCATAAAACACATTCATATTATCAACATCAATGTGCTAAACTATTATTTTGACTACAAGACTTGGGAAAAGCAATCATGAGTCAGTCGTCCGCGTGCTCCTTTTTCCTTCCCTGCCGCAACGGAAGTCAGTGGAGAAACGGAGGTCATCTGATTGGCTCTCATAGCGTCAAATGTGTGATTCACAGGAGGGACCTATAAAAGCAGACGTCTCCCCATTTTCTCCCCCTTTTCAATTTCCATTCTCTTGACTTGGAAAGCGTGTGTAACTTGCTCAAGCCATTCTCCGTCTCAATTTTGTCTGATTCAATCCTGTTTGCAAATTCACAAATGAGTGTCATGACTGTGTGGCCTAAACCTTACCAATATTTTAGAAGAGAGACGCAGGAGATTGTGTGGCCGATGATTGTACAAGCTTATTTTGTTTAACCATCACCGCCACCACCGCTTCCACCACCTAGACGCTTTACCCTTAAGTCTTTTAGGGACTTGAAACTCAATTCGGGTCCTAAGCCCAAGACATTTAATTTACTGGACGATGACGAAGACTTATACTTTGGTGATGAGCTTTAAATCATGTGAACGCCCCAAAAGGTCCTCTTAAGGACCATTTCATATGTCACTGCTAAGCTAAGGAATTTCTTTTCTCTGATGATCATGAATGTACTTAGTGGTATTCTTTCGTTACAGACTGCCATGGCCATGAATCCTACTCCAGCTGCAGCATCACTGAAGCCTCAACATCTAAAGCTGTGGAATCCGAAAATTAAAAAGGTAATTCAAGGCTATCCCACCTACAAACAACAAGTGCGCTACAACGGTTTCGACTCTATCTTCAAACGCCGGCGGTATACTTACCAAAAGTGGATACGCAAGTAAATCGTTGTGGTCAAAACCTGAGTATACCTATCGATAGTTGGTTGCGTCAACAGCTTGACATTTTAAAAAGACGTTGTGAGATAAAAAGAGCTCTTATTCCCACTGAACTATTACAGTTGTGACCAGAAAAGAAAACTTCATATAAACCTTTGTATCGCGGTACTCGCTGCTTCTTTTTACAAAGCAAGTATTGTCAAGTCACCCCAGGAGTGACAGTTGAACAGTCAGTTGAAACAGAATTGTCAACGCTAGGTTCAGGCTTTTATTCCTTTCGTATTGAAGTGCCTGCTGTTTATGTGGGACCTCATCAATCTGATGGTAATTTGATTTCTCTCAATTTGCGTGTTGCTCAAATTCTTCATCAACCTGAGTTAACAGGTCTTGATCACATTGAGAAAGTCATTGATTCTTGTGTCAAAGAGTGTCAAGAACCTGTAACCAAACCTAAACGTTGTCGTGTATCAAAGAAAGAAAGATGGTGTTGCCACCACAGAGAAATCTTAAGTATTTTAATCAGTTAGTTTGTAGTGAATGTGGAAAACGCGGTCTTGCGCGTTATATTTCATTAATACATTGCAATCATGTTGCATGTATCTTTTGTTTTTTGAAGGACAGACATCCTTGTAAAGTTCCTACTCAATGTATTATGGTGTAATGTACATTGCGTCTTTTTGATATTGTAGGTTGTCATCTTCATAGACAGTGAGGGGATTCCAATGCAGGAGTTGACTGATATTGCAATGAGGGAAAGCGATCAAACTGTGGTTAGTGTGTGTCATGCCTACTGTCCTCCACACAAAGACGAATGGTCACGACGTCATGTGCACGGACTTGATCCTTCTATTTTGATTCACATTGGATTTGTGAATGAAACGTATTTGATAAGTGATTTCAAACGATGGCTGTCAGGTTTTCATATTGTTAAAATATTAGGAAATGATTCTGAACGAGAATCGACAACACTTCAGTTACACACTGATAACTTATATTTACCATGTTGGGTAGATCGTGTAAGACAAGACTATCATATGCATTGTGATCAAAAGAAGTTTAGAGATGAAATGATTTTTGATATGGCTGTATGTTTCGGTGAGCGCCATCATCATTACAGACCACCATCACATTGTAATACTAGAAATAAAGCCAACTACATTGCAAAACTCTCTTCACGCTGGCATTGTAGTCTCTATAACGTTTATGAACTGTATCTATATTATTGTCAACAGCATGGGTCTATGTAAAACATGTTTTTACTCCTTGTGAATGAGTGATGATCATTTTATGAAGTGTATTCTGTACTTGTAAATTTTGTTTGGTGTTGAATAAACTTACAGTGGAACATGATTGTTATTTCTGTTTTATTCATAGTGGAAGTCATTGAAGCAATATGAAATCTATATTCACAACGTTTATGATGGCGCATCGTACCTTAAGTAACCACATGTGTCATTTGACACTTGATCAACAAGGATTCGATGGATTTTTACAAGATTGGAAACTTACATTTAAAATGAAGATGAATGATATGAAAGTAGTGCTAACTGAAAGCCTTCCTCTCTTCAAAAGATTGATGGAGAGTTTACAACCTCAAGATGTAAAGGGTAGACTCGTTGCTTATATAGAGTTGAAAAATTTGCAAAAACAACGTTGTTTTGGATCTTATTGCACAGAATGGATTACTCTTAGTGATCAATTTTATGGTCGTCATATGGAGAAAGTTATGGAGAGAACAACAGAGACGGTGGGAGGAAATGCGTACGTTGTTAAACATATCATGATTCAACTGAGTGTGTTTACATCCACGACTTTGTTTGATCGTCGACACATTGTGTAAATGCAATAAAGATATCTTTTCACTGAGTATTTTGTAATGGTGTATAGAGCAACATGAGTCATTGCGCTTTGTTAGATAAATGAATGCGTCTTTGTTCGAGAAAAGGGGCGTGACACGACCTGAGTCATTGCGCTTTGTGCATTACTATCAGGCTCTTCGTTAGATAAATGAATGCGTCTTTGTTCGCTAGATGGGGTGTGTCACTCAAGTCTTTGTGAGGACTAGAACGACTTTGTGTATAAATAGGAAAGGTTTCCACCCACGCAGTCAAAAGTTTACGTGTGATAACTCTTTGTCACGTAACAAAGACAGGGAAAACGTGAAAAGGGAAACGTATGTGATTGGAGCTAGGTCTGGTTATAAAACGGACAACTGAGCTCATGGCAATCATTTCCGTCCTTGCGCTAACCATGCAGTTGCTCGAAGCCATCAACTCCTCTGCTCTCGCACTGGGTACACTGAACTCCCTTACTTTAGCATCGGGTAAAAATGCTTTCAATCAAAAGATAACTCATCATGGAGAAGCCGTGACCATAAAAACTCCAAGTCATCGGATAGATTATCTAAAGGTTATGTCAACAAAGTATGGACTGGCCGTATGTATACCGTTAGACTATTGGACACGGTTATAATTCAATACTCTTGAAACATTCCTGAAAGAAAATCTCACCATTCCCAAAGAAATTGCTCGACACAATGAGAAGCGGTTACAAGTTCCCATCATGGAAAGACGATACATGTATGTTCATATGGATAGACACTGTCTCATCATCGATGAAAAGGAGGGCAGCGAATTCGACTTACTCAATTGCAAACCTCTCCCCATTTTGGGAAAAGGATTCTACTCCTTCGAAATTAAAATTCAAACCATCTACATGGGTCCGCGCAGGGACGGAAGGTTGTTTACGTTGAATCCCTATATTGTCTCCATAACCTTTAAAAATGATGTCCATGTTGATGATGATCAACTACAGTAGCACTCTCCACACACACTGAGAACGCATCATCGGTCTTTATGAGACCACGGCCTAATGGCCACCGTATCAAGAAAGAAAATGTACACTCACCATGCCACACATGAACATGACTCTCTCCTTCTTTCTTAGGCATACCATTCTTCACTCAGGTTTCACACATGTGGAAATTATCAGCAAGCCTCTATGTATCATGGAAAAGTCAGTGTGTTACATTTCATGATACGAAACGTCAACTTCAGAAAAACTCTAGAACGCTTTCAACTACGAAGGTTGCATCGCGCTATCCTATCCAACTCTTGCCGTGTCATTAACGTAGGAGACGGCATTGTATTTATTCGCATACAACAGATGATTCTACATAATGATCACTGCTACATCGTGATTCCAAAACCCTCATGGGAAAAGTATAAAAGGGAAGTTCACTCAACCCTCATGTCATTTGTGAGTCATGCTCCCCATCCGCATCATCAACGCCATGCGCTAAATGAATCTCAGAAGAGACATCGATTTAGAACAGTTGCACACCCATCTTCCCGATTCAGTCTATCATCGCGGTCGTCCGCAAATGTTGGTCATTCGCATGAGCAACGGTCGAAATCTTCAAATCTTTCGCTGCGGCAAAATCCAAGTCCTAGGAAACCTTTCTCATTTCGTGATGCAGTCTATGTGTTACGAAGTCGTCAAGAAAATGCGAACACTCATGCTTTGTCTACGCCTCAGTCACCTGACATTGAAGAATATAGTAGTGTCTGTTCAATGGAAGATGTTAGTGAATCTAGCCAACATTAAAACCAGTAATCATTGTATATTTTATGAAACTGAACTCTTTCCTGCTGCTCTGATTCGGAAGTGGCATCGTGTACATATTGCAGTGTTTCACAACGGACATTGTATCATGAATGGTTTACGTGATATCAGTTAAGTATCTTACATTGTTAAATCTTTAATGCATTATCTGTATGAGTCACAGTTAATAGAATCGTGTTAATCACATGATGTGTTTTGAATGAGTCATCGCAATGAACTATCGCCCACACACACGTGTCGGTGAAAAGGTCACGCTGTCTGACGTATGGCGCCATCGATGTTGAATAACGCCCACACACACGTATCAGTGAAAAGGTTGAACAAGACTGATTAGATTCTTATCTAACTGACTGGTACTTTACCCCTTCATGAGTCAGAGCTATTTATAGACATGAGTCAGCAAAGTGGTTGATGTTTCCTAAGCCGAAGAAATTGTCATGATGCTAAATTCGTTTGTGAGGATGATAACTTACAAACTCTGACATGGTTATGACTTTATTTTATAGTTTACCTATCTTGCAAACTCTGAAATGATTCTAACATTAATTCAAACTTTACAATCTTATTTACATTAATTATCTTACATTAATGCACTTTACAACTTTATTTCTAACTTCACAAACGTCAACTTTATTTCTAACTTTACAAACAGTGAAGTGATTCTGACTTCATTTATATTTCACTTATCTTACAAACAGCGACATGGTTATAACTTTATTTCTAACCCTACCCATCTTACGAAATGATCAAAACTTTACTTCTTTCTATTGAGTGAGAATCCCATCTTTATGTCAAAAGAAAAACGAGACAGTATGTACATGATATTTTATTGAATGAAAGACATTTCATCACAGTCACACATAGTTAATACTGATGGTAGTAGAAAGCAAAGTTTTTATGGCTCGCATCACCGGAGAAAACAAAGTCACTCAGTTGAAGGGAGAAAACAACGTCAGGAAAACCAGTTGATATGCAAGTCATGATATGAAGTGATCAGGAGTTGGACGCATGTTACAAGGCACTCACTCACAACACCCCATAGAAAACGCCATGGAGTGAAAAAGCAAAACATCAACCACAACAGAGAGGAAGCATTCATCATCAGACATCGCCGGACGGAGGAAGAGAAAGTTTCTGTCTCTTGGGTGGAGGTAGATGAGTGTCTATATTGCCGTACGGTAATGAGTGGTTAGGACTCATCCAGCATCGCTTGTCTTCCCAAGCTGAGAGACTTCGTTTCCTGAACGTCGTTTGTTCTGACTTGATGCGACTGTGACTTTAAAATGGTCATTTCTACTTTTTTAATTTTAACTGAATCTAAGGCATCTTGATAGTCCCTATGTGTCATTTTTCTAACGATTGACTTCGAGATGCCTTTCGGCCGTTTAATAGAAAGCTCTGAGGATTTTAGCTTCATGGAATACATCTTGGGGCGAAGCAAGATCATCTCCTCTATCTGTTTGCGGGAACACTCATCCTTGAAGCAGCCAAGCTTCGCTTTATTTGTGGTAGAGTAAAGCGGATGGTCAGTGGGATAGTTGGAACTATCAAATTTGGGTGCTAAATATTTTAAAATGTCTTCCTGCTTGACTTGGCTAGTGGTTGTCAAAGCTAGGAAGAAGCTGTCTGTATCGCCTCCTACTAATTCCACATGTTGGATCAATGGACAAATTTTAAAGGTCTGGTAAAACAACTTGTACATTTCTAACTTGGAGTGATCCAAGACAGCTTGGCCGACATAAATGGGCTTGCAAAGTTCTACTTTGGATTTCAACATTTTAAAACCAGTGATGTCTTCGGAAATGACATCATGGTGACAAAACAACGGCGAGCGACATAACTTGACACTCGTTTCCGGATCAGTCACGATACGATAGTCCATGCGCTTTCTTACATCCTCCATGGTTTTACCAAAGAGGGCATTATTCATAAATTTAAAGAAGTCCTTTTCGAAAGGATTCTTGGATTCAGCCCGTTTCTTGCTATTAAATTCTATATAAGGTTTTAGAAGGAGCTTCTGCCTAAACTGGATAGCGCGATGGACTTTGTCAAGTTGAATCCCCATACCTAGATAGAATTTGAGGATGGAATAGTGCACAATGTAATGCTGCTTGTTCAATTGGGTGAGCGACAACTTCCTAGTGGGTTTATAGTTTAAGTCATTTTCCGCCTCATATTGCTTATTGTGTTCTTCCATAAAGGGAGAGAACATATCTGGACTGACTATGCCAGATTCGGGTGTGAGAGGAGAATTAACTGTCCTATTCTTAATACATTCTGGATAGATGAGGTCGACTTCAAATAAATAACCTATGTCGGCCTCATCTCCCAGTGCCATGATGTTTGCTGGATTGGAGAAGTGTTCGATGTCATGCGGCTCTACCCATTGTAAGTCAGACTGTGGCAAAGGCTTGGATAATGCACTCCCATACAAATTATTTTGGTCTATGTACATTAAATGCGTGGTCGATCCTATGTCTTGGGTGCTGTTGACAACATGTTTGTTGACAAATGTTAAGCCACCCTTTAATACCACGTTCAAAAAACGTGTACATTTCTGCATGTTGCAGTAATTCTGCATCGGCAGACTAACAAAATGGACGGGGTCTGAGGCATCCTGTTCTAATGTGACTTTCCTAAAAGTCTCAAACACGTCAGCCAACAGATAGACGTCTAATTTCAGGTAGGCAAGCATGTAGTCACCAAAAGTGCGACACCTAAATTCTAACCATGCTTTCTCTACATGCCTATAGTCATCCAGCGAACAGTCCTCACCCGTCAAATCATTTTTAAATTTATCGATGGACGGAAGGGATGTTTCTTTCAATGTGTCCATTGAACTAAAATAACTATAAGGAAACACCCCTTTCCGTCGCATCAGACTGTCACTTATGTTGGGATAGTCTTTCTTTAAATGTTGAGTGAGGGGAAGTTTTTCTAAATTATTAGCCAACGCGGCTAAGGAAGAAGACATAAATTGAAAACTGTCTAGAAACTTTATGTCATAGAAGACAGGCTTCCCCTCCTTCGACTTATCGACTTGTACTTTAGCAGTGATGCACATAAAATTTTCCTTACTTTGTGCAATCACTTTGGATGACCAGGATTTCATTTTACCGAATCCATGGCGAATGATGATGTGAGCATCATAACATTTAAAGTTATGAAAGATGACGGGGAGCGTTCGCCGTTTGAGCCTAAGTTTCATATTACATTTACTGCATAAGGCAGACCTAAATTTACCACTCAGATGGCAGTGGTCCCTCACTTTCTTATGTTGCTGATCATCAAAGGATGAACAGCAGCGGGGACATTCCGTGGTCCTATCAAACTTGTGTTTATCGGCTTCTTTGAAGCACATTGGTTTCCTAGTCAGCTCCGTTTCATACCGTTGATGAAAACGGGCGTTCCTATCTAAAAAGTTGAGGAAGTTTTCAACGCACTCCTCGCCTTGCCACACATGCATTTTATTTTGATTCCTATAATATGGATGCCAAACTTCATAACAGGCAATGGCTGCTGGCTCATGACTTAGATCTTCTTGTTCAATGTAACATTCAATGTCCGCATAGATGGTACATATGGGACTGAGCTCATTGCCGTTTTCTTCATACCTATAAAATTTATCTTTGGGCATGACTTCCATTTGAAGTTTGCCCCGAGAGCACCACTCGTAATGCTGTTCAAAATATGGTTTAGATGTGAAACGCCGTGTGCAGCGATCACAGTAGTAATGTTTGTCATCATAACTTTGCTGGTGGAGATACAACTTTGAAATTTTAGGAATGCCACAATAATGCCATTCTGGGTGGTTGTCGCTATAGACTATGAGGAGATTGACAACCCGGTCGAAGTTACTTTGGCGATTATTATACCTAACGCCCTTCAGACCTTTTTCCCAGAGATGGACGACGATCTTAATGTTATTGAGTTTTTCAAATTGGGCGATGCCTTTAAAATCTAATGTGTTGACATCTAACCCGTCAAACTTACGTTCATCCTCCCATTCACAATACTTGGTGACTCTTTGATGATGTATACCTATATCATTATAGTGAAGAATGGAGAGGACGGCACACTTGAAACATTGGGACTGACACTCTACATTGATGACAGCCTTTTTGTCAGCCAGTGCTTTGGGGAGGGTGAAACAACCACTCCCTTGCAAATTTTCTAAGATTGATTTTAATGTCTACTTTCTCTATCCCATCAAAAACCAGTCCGCTGTCTCATTCACTAAATTTATTTAAGTTGTTGACGAGATAGGTCGCATGTCTCTCTATCCACTCGTTTACATCGCCTATGAGATCAGCAGCACAGGAGGCTATCCTAATGGTCACAGTGGACTCTACTTCTCCCGTGCTACTGTCTACCTTATTGAAACGAGCAGTGAGATAGAACATGCCTTTGAGTAATAATCCATCTAAGCTCGCCAACATTTGATGTATTAAGCCTATATTATTCATCAAGAAAGGATGAATATCTTTCACAGCTTCAGGGCTTTCTAAGTCATGGTCGCGAACGAGCCTCTCAAGGGAAAACTTGTTCAGCCTTAGAGTGACGCTGCTGTCAATGTAAAGCTCAGTGGGATGAGTGTGACAGAGTGTGTGCGAAGAGAGAACAAACTCTATCGGAAAGGTCTTCTGACACGAAGAACAGGAAAAGCCGACGTGCGATGAAGGATGCTTCCTACCTGATGATGTTGGTGGTTGCCTCACACTACCACAGGAACCGCCTTCGATGTGGACTCGCAAGTTGGTGTTGGTGTAGAACGTGCGTCCACAACCTTCACACTTGGGTCGTTGAGGGATCGGTCGGCGCGCCTTCTCCAGATCTCCTTTCACTTTTGGGCAGCGAGAATGCCGGTGTCGTCGAAGGCAGAATGGCCTCGCGAAGACCTGCACACAGTCTGTACAGCTGAGCTGTCGAGCCATGGGTCCTTCTCTCTCCCTGACACCTTCCTCCTCGATTGCAATCTCCTCTCCCACTATCTATAACTCCTCCTCCTCCAACAACCTCTCCACCGACTGAACGGAGAGGAGAGGGAGTTCGGTCGCTGCAGGTGGTGGTGGTGACGAAGCTGGGATGACGATGGGGCGGGAGGGAACTTCGTCGTCCAGGAGGTAGGCAGCCAGATCTGTTGAGAAAAAGAGAAAAGAGATTAGTAACATGATCATAATTTCAAGTTTAAAGTCTTATCCCCCTTTTCCCAATCACGGATACTTACCATCTAACGACTGTAACTCCGGCAGCAGGGATGGACGCGGAGGAGGTAGGAGAGGGACGCAAGCCGAGGGTGGAAGAGTCCTGGACTTCGGTGTCGGAGGGACGTGGTGACGAGGAGCAGGGACTGGTGCAGGGACTGGCGCAGGGAGCGGAGCAGGTGGTGGAGGTGGGGCGATGATGAAGCCCGAGAGAGGGGTCGCACCTTGGGCGGAGGTAGACGGATGGGAAGGTAGGGCCGGAAATTCGGCTTCGAATCTCCGCTTCGCGGCTTCTTCCCACTTTTTTATCTTGGCCATATCTGTAGAGAGAAAAGAGAGATTAGATAATGGGACAAGGATGATGCAGAGGATCTGAAACAGTCTAAACATGAAATGTTAAAGATACTTACACTTGCCAAGCCGCTCATAGGCTTCCCCGATTGCTCCTTGGGGGACGGGTTCCCCATTACGAATACATTCATGCACTGAAAAAGAATGACAGCAAAGATAAGCAGAGGTAAAATTTGGAATCGGTTTAAACATGAACAAAATGAGGGAGGGGCTCTTGATTTTAATGAGGATGTCTACCCTAATGATGTTAGTAATAGAGTCAACCTTGATACAAATACTTACATTGCTCGATGGTGGCCTTTTCCATCTCGACAGCAATGCGGTAGTTCTCAATTTTCTTGGATTCCATTTTTTGATCGATTACAGATTACACGGTAGAACGTTCGTAGATTTCAATCACTGAAAAGGAAAGATGAGAATCGTTTCATTTGCCTAGTCAACGTTTATCATGGGAACAATCATTGAAGTGACATCTAATGAGTTACATTTCACTCTACTCCATTTCATAAGACTAACCTTTGTCGAATGGCTGAAGTACTCTGATCTGGCGAGAGAAAGCGTCACGTTGAGTATGAAGTCGAATGCCAACATGAGCAACGGCTCAGAGGTTTCGGTCTAACAACCCGTGCAACGCAATCCCTCTACGGCAGTACCCGCCGTCCCGAAGGAACGCTCGAGCAAAAGAGGTATTACAGCGATGATATGTTTTATGAGCAGAAGTGAATCTCTTGATAGCAAGAGACTATTCAACTTGATAGCAAGTCAAAACAACCTGATAGCAGGAGCTCACCGACACTCACCTTGTGAAAGATAAATGTGAAGAGCAGAGCTGATGCACTGCCTTTTATAAGATTTTCCTAAGCGGTGAATGGATGAGACCTCTCGTCCAATCACAGACGAGCTAGAGTTCCCAATGTGCACACATTTGTAACGCGTTCTTGAAATCGTCCTAGCAAACATGATGTTTAGCAATAGACTCAACCATGGCACCTGAAGTCAATACATTGAAACATGATGATTGCATGATTCGTTTTCTTTAAGAGAGCTTCGGAGGCTTAATACAAGATTACATCCTTCAGTTTCAAAGGGAGGAGACAGAATTGGAAGCATGTTTAGACTACACACGAGAAATATTTACGGAGTTGATATCTTATTTCAAAGACAGTCTCATCAAGGCTCACTTAATTGCACATGTCAATTACACTCATTTTCCACAAGGTGAAGTAGCGGAAAGTGTTGACTTTCAATTTCGTTCCTATGCACAAGAATATGTTACTGATGCTCCTGAGTTTTATACACGACATCTGCGGAAGAGTATTTCTCGGATGGACAACTTTTATCGTTACGGCGATCATTTGCTTCTGAATAAAATAAACCATATTGTCATTGCTATTAGTAAAGTGGGTTTCAATGATGTTAAATCAAAGACCAAATAAAGTATTTTTTCATGACGAATTTTGCTAACTATACTTTAGAGGTAACGAGTCTCTACTGATAATATGTAGTTGATTTCTATAAACGGTAGACTTGTTACCCTTCGTGGTAGTATTATTCATCAATGGTTTATCATGTTGAGTTCAATCTTTGAAATAACTATATTTGGAACATCACATGCTTCCCTATGTTTTTCTGCTGATTTTACTAATTTACGTTTTCTTCAATACTTGTATAGCAATCGATCGCGATACAGTAAAGTAACGTTCAGAGCTTGTTCACTACTGAAGAGAGAAGTCTGATGTTCTGTATGTGGTGCAAAGGTCACATTTCATTCCATTTCATCATTCAATCTTCCCCTCTACATTCCATATCCGAAGATATGTGGCGGGCTTGGGATCGCTTTAGCTGCATTAGAAGGTTGGCCCTTAAGAGGGCCCATAGGGCGTTCTCCGTCCACCGACACTACTCTCTCTCTCTCTTCATCGACTATTGCAAAAACTCTGAAAGAAAAAGAATATGATATTAGAGGCGGTAAGGAAATGATCATGTTGAAGTAACTTACTGGGAACTTTCTTCCGAATTTTTCGGACGACGAAGTCTTCAAGCTAACCAGTAATGTCCATGCTCATGTTTAAACATCGGACTCCGTCGCCATCGTAGCACTCCTGCGTGTGATTTGGGTCACTTGTGATGTATGGGGCATCGCACAAATTATTTTCAAAGAAGGGAAGATGGACTTCATACACTCTTCTTTTTCTACACTTCTCACGCTCATGCAATCGCTCCACTTCCGACAACAACCGCCTGTTTATCACCTTCGTCTCTTCCACTTCCTTCACCACACCTCCCATCCGCTCCACCTCATTCTTCTCACGTATCAACTCCGACTCTAAGCCCTCAACCGCCTTCACTCGCTTCATCATACCACTCCTTTCCTTCAGCTACTCCTGCTCCTTCACTCGCATCTCCTCCAACTCCTCTCTCATCACCTTCATACCCTCAACCTTAGCCTTCAGCTCTTCATTCTCCTTCAAAACTTTTCTATTCATACTCTCCATACCCATCATACGATCCCTCAACCTCACAAACGCCTCCATATCATGCACTTCTTTCCTAGGCGATGATGTCGCTACAGGCTCAACAACTTCCTCCCTATCTTTCTTTTCCTGTGCGTCCCACTCTTCCTTCAAATCCGCTATATCCCCAAACAAATCTTCTATCACCGCATCCAAATCAACCTCATCAGTCTTCCTAATTTCCGTTCTCAACTCCACTTCCTCAGCCGCATCCTCATCACTCTTCTCAGCCATTCCCTTCGCAATCGAAGCTACATCCTTATCATTCTCCTCCATTGCCAACAATATTCCCTCAAACCACGACTTAAACCCCTTCTCTCCGATGTTTACAGTCTCACACCGCAAATGCGCCTTCATAAACTCTGCCTCATCCCTCATCGCACATATCCGACAAGACACACACAACCTCAACATCACTTTCCTCTCTGGCCCATTGTCCCCTCTTTAGCTTTTAGATGTTTCTTAAGATCGCTACCTCGTGCGATACGACCACAGCTGCATTTTCCAACCAGCATTCTTGCGTTACACTGCTTAGTCATGATAATTCTGTAAAGAAAGAGTAAAATTTGATAGCAAGTGTTTATAGGATACTACTTGCTGATATGCACTGAAAGACTAAGTCACCAAACATTTGATAGCAAACGTTGGAATAAAATCGTCAACCAAATTTAAAGAGTATGATTCCTAGCTTTATCCTAAATCCCAAAGTTTGATAGCAAACCTTGTCAGAGCACTCACCATTCGTCTTGCAATTTGAAACAGGAGTGAAGACTAGAGAAAATTCGCGGTTTATATACCCAGCGAGCACAAAGCCATGATTCAGACCTTCCTTATTTGGCCATGCATTTGACATAACAACAGCGGTTTTACCATGTATGGCCATCGGCAGTCACCGTGCTTTCAGTAACCAACTCCCAACACAAAGACGGGTTACCCTATGACGTGAAAAGGTTTTACGTCAATGCCTGCAGCAACCATCTCATTTTTACCAAGTTACAATGACAAACGATAGACGTTGCCAACCCTGAGTTACTGAGGCTAGACGAGATTTTACAAAGGCCTGATAGCAAGCCGGCAACCGTTTAGGTGTTAGGCTCTTGAATCCGTTACAGGCATTACTCAGAGGGGATCTTATCCCAGCTGCAAGGCCTCGACCCACAAATCCAACCTCGGGCGGACGGAGCGTGCGTCATGTCACTGTGTTGGTATCCGGGCCCCGATTTTGACATAAAAACCGGTGGAGTTATTTGCAAGAGGAAACATCCCAAGTCGTTGCTTTGATCAGCTTGATAGCAAGCCGTGATTCACCAGCGTTATGCAATGGAGATGTTTAGATGCCACCCATGACAAGATAGCTAAGACTCAACCGATCGGCGTTCAAAGTGCTACGTTGAGAACTGTGTCAAATGCCCAACATGAGTCGCCCCAGCGGTTTCGGTCTAAAATATGACGCACTCCCTTGCCACACTTATCACTACGGCATCATCCGCCGTCCCGACGGAACACCCTGTCAGTGGAATATTACAGCAAAACTCTCCGTGTCTTGCTCGCTTTCAGTGAAAAGCCGCTTGTATAATGTAAAGACATGTGAAGACTGGCTCGTACACACTTATCCATGCCTTCATTGACTTCAGCAGGTCGAAAACCCCAGGAAACCTCAAAAATAGTGAATTTAAATTTTTCAACTTTTTAGGACTACTTATGAAATTTTATAAGTAGTTTGTCCATATAGTTTTGATCAATAGCGACCGAACCTTTTTTGAATTAAGTCAAGCGGACTTGTAGGAGCAAAGTTACAAGCCTTTAAAGTTTTGGAGTCTTTTATGGCCTGGAGACGAAGGCCATCTCCTGGCGAACCTTAGACGCCTTAGCTGATATCAGCAATGAAATTTTCTAAGTCGGTTTCTTTCAGAAACCCGAAATTTGGAATGTCCGATGCTATCATCGTCGGAGCTCAGAGAGACGACCTACCTTTGACAATCGCTCTCCTCTTACTGAAAAGTCCCTGTCGGTTCCCCGCTTATATAGTTTGTGGCGATCAGCTGATGACGTAATATCCATCATCCAAAAACTTTAAACCCGGTAATCTCCGGTTCCACTGCTCCGATTGACTTCAAATTTTGATAGCCATGTTTTCTCGCTCTCCCCTTTCATTTAAGACATCCATCGACCATCTACGATGACCAGAAGCCGAAATGAAAAAACTCGATTTTCAACAGGCTCTCATTTGGAAACGAAACCTTCCACAGATCTGAAAAGATAGGATCCTAGAGAACAAAGTGCGGTCATGCCCCTAAAAGAAACCCGAGCTCTTCATTCACTTTCAATCCTCCGCTATTCATCGCCAAAGGTGACTACAATTTAACATTTTCAGGAAAAAATCTCATGTGGAGACCCAGTGTGAAGAAAATTTTCAACTTTTTCTCTCCGATTGACTTGAAACTCACTCTCTAGATGCAGAATGGCACGCTGATTCCAAATCTGGTCTCTGATTTCCCGTCCAAGACTTGGTTCACCCGCTAGATCGATTTTCGTAAAAATTCTAACTCTGTCGTCTTTTCGCCAATGTCCAAACTTTTCAATCCCGCCTCACATTTAAACGAAGGCAAATAGGAACAAGCCGTGTCTTTCACTGAATTTGACTCACTCTCAGCTTTCAAACGAGCTATTGCACGACTTTCTACGATCTCTAACACCAAAGTTGGAAGATCGTTGCCGAGAGGGGGGCAGAACTTTTTCTCTCCGATTGAGCTGGAAAGAAGTTCCTAGACCCAAAATTGACCAAAACGTCCGAATTTACACTCCGTTTTCCCATCCGAGGTCTCCTTCATGTCGAAAAACGGCTTTTCTCATCCTAAAACATCCAAAACCTGACTTTTCCAACTCTGACGTTTTCCTGCCATTTTCCTCCCTAAACCCAGGAAAATAGGATCAAACTGAGCTTTCCACTGCATTTTTCTCATTCTTAGCTTTCAAATGAGCTATTGCACGACTTTCTACGATCTCTAACACCAAAGTTGGAAGTTTGACAGGAGGGGGGGACGTCCTCGAAATTATCTCTCTCCGATTTCGCTGGAAACATCCTTCCTAACCCAAATTTTCACGTAGATTCCGAATCTGGCCTCCGTTTTCCCATCCGAGGTCTCCTTCATGCCGAAAAACGACTTTTTTCATCCCAAAACCACCAACACCCACCCTTTCTCCAACTCTGACGTTTCACCCCTTGCCTCTCAGGAAAACTCCTCCCTGCCTTCCTTCCCCACCCAACATTTCACGTACCGTATATACTCGCATATAAGCCGATCTCGCATATAAGCCGACCATCTAAAATTGCTTTAGAATTACCAGTTTTTGCAAAAACCCGCATATAAGCCGGTACTCAACTTATCTAATTTTACACTATATTTTTGGTTCATAGAAATTTGTTACTGTAAAGATGATAAATGCTTACTTTTATGTTACATACTGAAAGAAATAGAAGAATTTTTTTTATTTCTAAGAAACCAAACCGTGTACCAATGACGTCGGCTTCATCATTACCTCTAGCTTGGTTACGGCTCGCCACTGGTGACACACAACCAAATAAAAAGGCAGATAGCGATGAAAACGTGTAGCTGGAAAATTGGCATTAGTATCTGTCCTTGTGTTCATTTTGTTTTATACGCATATAAGCCGACCCCCTGATTTCAGCATTGTATTTTATACTTCTAAACTCGGCTTATATGCGAGTATATACGGTAGATTCCAAATCTAAACTCCAATTTCACATCCAAACCCTCCTTCATGACGATTTCCAACTTTTCTCATCCCAAAACCACCAACACCCACCCTTTCCTCACTCTAGCCTTCCTACATTCCACCCCTTCTCCCTTCCCAACCCTTCCTGGAAAGCTCCTTCCTTCCTTCCAGAGGGGGGGTAGGGAACGCTTTCCTCCTCTCGGACCCATTCCTCCCAACACATCCTTGGCCACTTCCTTCCAGAGGGGGAGATGACTCATCGCTGCACCGCACTGGACTTGATTTTGGGACGGGGTTACTACTCATGCCTACTGGCCGACTCATGCAACTACTCATCCCGTTTCCAGCCCTATGTCTACTAAAAACTTTGTGTCTGCTATATTCTAGTTAGTTCCTCTTCTTGTAACATAGGATCAAAGAAAGATACATGTTAATCAAAGAAGGGCACATGTTAATCGAACCGGACGCAGATACAAATATTTTGGTTAAATATAATTTTCTGCCTTTTCTCTCGGTAAGTGAAAAGTTACAAGTCTAAAGCCACACTTTTTGGCATAATATATGCCTTCAGGTCATTTCCTATCACGTGTAAGCCTCAAGCCTCAGTTATATTATCATGTTTCTAATCGGCAATATATGCGAGAATGTGGTGTAAATGTGGATAATGTGAGCCGATATGTCGGTGTTTGCCAACATTATGAGACTTGCCAAATCTGAATGTGTTCATTTTCACAGACAGATGTTTCACAACATGATGCGAAATGACCTAAAAACATATTACGCCAACAATTATAGCTCTAAACTTGCTACTTTTCACTTAAAACGGGAAAACATAGTAAA
>CAJQUW010002044.1:0-26146 GCA_907163375.1 Prostheceraeus crozeri | reverse complement strand
CACCAACCATGGCTCCTGATCCCTATGTCCTTGATCTTGACTGACCAGATGTGGCTCCAGATCCCTAAGTCCTCATAATACGTAATTGACATGCATTGTCGGTATTACCTTTCCCTGCTTCCAATCCTAACCTCAAGTTGAGAATCGAGATTAATCGGTGATCAAACCTCCTGAACCTCAAGTCCTTAAAATTGACTGACCAACCGTGGCTCCTGATCCCTAAGTCCTTGAGCTTGACTGACCGATTTTGGCTCCTGATCCCTAACTCCTTGAGCTTGACTTGTATTAGAATACTTGTAAATTTATTTTCCTGAGAATCTTAAATTTCGACCGATTATATCAGGTTCAAACGCTCCAACCAGTCGCCTTAGTCATTTCCTAGACGAAATTTCAAAACCTCTTTTTCCAAATTTAAAAAGTTATTGGTATAGAGTGATATCACATCAAATGAAATAAAAATACCATTGTCCAAACTCTCCGGAAACTTAGATAAAAAGTCGTTGGTATCCTTGCAATAACTCAACAGACATGGTACGTAGGGCTTCAAAATTTCATCAAGCATGCTGCTGAGATGACTAGTGGGGGCATTAGTGCTGGCCACAATTGGACGAAATTTCAGATCTACTGATAATCTTAAATGGGCATAACCAAACTTATCCACATTAATTCCAAATATTTTCTCTCGAAAAATTGACAAATTTTATTTAGCTTAGTTTAAACCATATATCTTAAGATAAAGAAGCATTGAAATTTCCAATAACATACCTGCTCTTCTTTATTCCGTCAAGCGTCAGATTCGAAAATTTTTACAAAATCTTTGTGATCAAATTCAGAGTGATATTAACATCATATTCTAAAAATAGGGCGATAAGTTTTTGCATCATTTAAATGTTCTTTGTACATATAATCTTTGTAATTCGACGCTAATTCATGATAACAAAAGTCCCTCCTATTGTCCGAGTTAGTGATATGTAGTTCATCCATGCATTTAAGATCACTCAATGCCGAGATTTCATCTCGAGACAAAATGTATTTCCGTTTGCCACTTGGATTCAAATTACTAATACTGTCAGTTAGAAGATTTATACTATTATCTAGAATAGGGCATAAACCTTTGGGAGGATCAAATTTGATAATCTGTACTAATGAGCAATTTATAGAGTCATTTTCACTTGTTTCATTTCCATGAAAATACTGAATCAAACGTAGTCTCCTGCAGAATGCAGCAGCATCATTAGACAGAGAATTTAAATTTGGTCTCTGACAAGGAGTGAACTTACATCCTTTGCTCAAAAGCTTTTTCACAGACTCGTTAAATATCCTATCTAAGAAATTAGCTATTTTAATACTATTTTATCTAAAAAAGGAACCGTGGCACCCTGATTTCCATATTCATCAGAAGAATTATGTATCTGTATCGGGTTATTTTGATTATTATACCTCACAAGCTGGCTATTATTGTATCGAGTGAAAGGACGTCGTCGAGGATAATTTGTATTATTTGGCCACTTTCTATTATAACCATATGAGCTTTGGTAATCTAAATTCCTAAAATTATCGGGTCGTCTGGAATTCCATTAACGTCCGGAATGAGGTTTCGGGAAAGTAAAGAGACGCTGTGCATTGAAATGATCCAACCTTTGTTGAATAGAGATGTAATTGCCACCACCGCAAATGACATTACTGATTGATCTCTATGCATTTTGATTGTCCATGTTTGCTTTTCATAACGATTACGAAATTTATGTATGATATTTTTACAAATAGATTCAGTTGCCCTTTACAAGCCTGGATGACCAGGTGAAACCGGTTGGGCTAAGAGTTGTCTTGTTTTATCTTTGGTGCATCCTGGTGATATTTGTAATTATACATATAATAAACAATCAAAATAGTAACACAGTGTTTGGTAGTGATATAACCATATATATATATATATATGATTAAAATGTAAACCCACCGAGAATCGAAACTCAATTTAACTTAAATGCCAATCGATTTCTGCCGTCTGCGACGGCTTCTCAAGGCAAACTGATTTATTAGGGCAGAAAAAAAAGAAATTTGAAATCATTGATATCAAACTTACACTAGTGAAGACGCTAAGCGTCTTATAATAACGCATCAGAAATGGAAATAAATACTATGAATAAACCGACACTTAAAGTATAGAAGACAAAACGATAATTGAGGCGCAACCGGTTTCACCTTTCTCAAAAGTTCTCAAGGGCTATAATGAAATATGTTTCATTGAACAATACACTCAAAATTAGCATGAAATGAAACATAGATTTACAGACTAAGAATTAACATAGAATTATTGGAAGCATGCAAAATAAATATACTCAGTGACAAAAAAGAATGAAAAAAGTCCTGATTTTTAATTATTTATGTCAGTGAGTATATCTACATGTACAGAGGACCAAAGAAATCGTAGCAGTTAAAGTATTTATCATGTCTTTTTCAATATTGGTTTAAGGATTTCCATGCAGATTTTCTCATTTTCTTCGCGATATATTATTCCATAATGGGAGGGGGGCTATTTTCATGATGGGCATTGCATAAAATGGGGGATCGTAATCAATTGAGCAACTGTGAATGTGCTTGCTGACATCTAGGATTCGGTATTTGTTCTCCTTGATCTGTTATCTATTAATCCTGACTCTCGAGCGCAAGCTATCCCCGGTTTGACCCACGTACAGAACTTGACATCCTCGACTGTGGTTGTTTATGAACATGTATATATGATGGCATGATTTTTAAATGAAGGAGTCAATTTCAAACTCGAAAATGCTGTAATTACAATGATTGAGTATACATTGGGGGTAATTTGGACTATACGTTTTTACAAATGGAATTACTTTCTGATTTTCTTGCATTCTTGTGTTCTCAATTGCTAGATTAGATTTGATAATTGCATCTTCAACCAAATTCCTTGGGTTACCAAGTCTATAATCTAGACCGCATTTCGCTCAGTAGAATGTCTCGTAAATTTGTATTAGAAATTATTCTACGAATTCGTTTGGCTAGTACGTATGCGATATTCCTGATAATGTGTCGGGGGTGGCAGGACGAAAACGGCATGTATAGTTAAAACTGTCTCTGTTGTGGTATACGTCTCTTTCAATTTTATCTCCTTTTTTATGTATCATTACATCTAGAAAGTTAAGTTTCTCTTCTCCAGTTTCTGCTGTAAGAAATTCTTTGTGTCCAAGAGATTCTTCCCAAATCAGGAAACAGTCATCTAGATAACTAAGCTGTGAATTGCAGAATAACTCTTAGTTAGTTGGAGTGAAATGTCTTTGACCAATGAATACATTTTGTCTTCCAAAAAGTCCATGGTTAGATTTGCATATGTAGGAGCGATCTTCGTTCACATCACTGTCTCTGCAACTTGTAAGTATATCTGCGATTCGAAAGTGAAATAAAATTCTTTTAAAATAATTTGGACGCCTTCCATGATGAAATCCGGAGAAAATCCGGATCAATTATTTCTTTTTTTTGGATATCCAATATTAAATCGCTGCTTAACTCAGTGTATTATCAATGATGTATGATCAATGTTTTGTATGGTGAAATGATATCGAATGACATGAACAAGGAATTTTCCAAAACATCTTCTGATAATTTAGATACTTTTACAAATCTACACAATTTATCCAATTTTACATAGTACATTGATCATGTAGAAACGCGTTTCGATTAATGAAGACGTCATATGTAATAATTTGATTGCAAAGTTTACGGATATCTAATTTATGAATCATTGTAAGTGTAAATTGCAACAATGTTTGAATTGATGAAATGTGATAATTTAAAATACAGAGTTATAACTACAATAGGTACAGTGGTTCTCATTAAGCGACACTTGTAAAGTTTGAAAGTCATGATGACATTAATTGAACTGATGAATGATGCAGAAACGCGTTTTGACTATCTGAAGATGGCAATATAAATATTTCTGTATACATTTTATACAGAAATATCGTACTTACCGGTTTATGCGAAGTCCCACGATGGATGATTGCAAATGTCATACAAACCGAAGTAATGCAATCATATGCTAGTGTTCCTATAGATATCTGAGAAATGCAGTATTTTGCCAGTTTTTCATATCAATGAGTCAGCAAATTGCACTATGATGGCACACAGTGCGAGACGTCCCACGAAGCTGGAGATTGGAATTAAAGTAATTAATTGTTTGCTTCACACATGTCATGTTCCTTTTCATAGATAATCGAGAAATACAGTATTTTGACTTTTTTTCATATCTATGTACAGTTCAGATACCAAAAGTAGACTAGATCACATATAAAAATAAGAATCATATACAAGGAACCACCAGCATTGTAAGACGACGCGATGAAAATGAATTCGATTTCAGATTCGAATTTGACTGACTTTGAATTTGAAATCAAATTCATAGACATCGGTTGTCATGGCATTATATGTCCTCCTGAATCTATTGCTTCAAGATATCATAGACTTTTAAAACATTCACCTACCTGTTTGACCTTGACAGTTTCATAGATTATTTGACTGGTGATGGATGTAATTTATGTATTATGTCAACGTTCTTTTCGTATCATTATCTTGGTCTTGATCTTAATAGTGTATCCAATCGTCTGTATTCGATAGATATCCATTAATAGCCACTACCTTGTAGCAATGACATCATGAGAATGAAACTTATTTTGACTTCTAACTTTATAGAATTTTATAGACTTCAGTTGAAAATGATGGACAAGTGATAGTCATGCTAGTCAATGTCATGCATACTGTGTATCCATGAGATTTTTACTACATTGACTATACAACAGTTTGCTACCTTCTGTTACAGTTGCTTCTGTGGAATTGCAGAGAATTTATGAAAGACGACACCAAGAATCTGAAAGTTGCTCCATCATTATTGAATGTTTAGATTTTGTTACTGATAAATAATTGAACTATGCAATATAGCTGTACAGTCATGATTCCATAGGTAGCCGGAAAAAGCACTGAAAGGATGATGTAATATTCAAGAAAGAATGAATGTTCCATTATTTGCTGCAATCATATTTTATTTCCAATGTAGTTAAGTTATAATGGACAAGTATCCGGCATGATATTGGTAGAATATGAGAAATTCATTAATGTTATGACTTAATTGTAATTGAAAATAATTTTCTTTAGCTATTCTAAATTGACATCTGAAAATAGGGAGTAATAGATAAGCAGTCATTATAAGTTTATATGTGATTTAAAAATTTGAATAAACCAAAAGCTAATACTGGTAGTAGCGTTATTCACTGGATGACAGAGGATATGAAGCAGAAAAGTACACAGATTGGTGGTTTTTTTATTAAATATGAATTATTTATAATTCAATATCGGATCAGACTACTTATATACTGATGCTGTATTATGGTGTTCATGCAATTGTTCAAGTGTTCGGTTACACTTATATCTTCCAGTGTTTAGTGTCATCAGTTCAACATTTATTTTCAGTAATTATTAGTAATGAATGTTAGACTATTCAGACATTTCATGATTATTGAATATTGAAAATATTATAAATATATTGACTTAATATTGAAAGAATGACATAAAGGAATAGAAGAGTACAGTATATGACCATTTGAGCTTTCAGATGTGACAATGGTCTTTCATATATTCATATTCTACTCTTCATCAGCTTTCATATGATCTATCACACGATATGTATTGACCGAATATCATGAAAGGGACATAAGAGAATAAAAGAGAACGGAAGAGGAAAGAATAACTTATGCAATTATTAAGATTACTATGCTGAAGCATATGATTTGTACAAAGTGTAACCTCAAAAAATGTCTAGGTTGAAATTTGTGAATGTAGATATCATGTCGACAAGATATCTTTTTCATCAAGAACATAAACAAAGAAATCGAAAGATATCTGATAACTCAGATTTTGACATAGTTCAATTGACATGTCATCTTTCAAGAATGTTTAAGAACAGTATTACATTGATATGTGATATTTTGATTATAAATCGGGTCTCAGTGTTCTCTTTTGTTCTCTTTTGAGATTTGAAGATATACATATCAAGTAGTATATCATTTGAAAGCTTATATCACAACGAACATGATGAGAATATTCTCATAATTGAAATATGGTATATAATTTAAGTTGCAACCTCATATTTGGATTTACTGTTCTATTCGGTTCTTTTATTTAATATTTAGTCGATATATATCGTGCGATATATCATAAGAAAGCTGACAAAGAACCGAATATGAATATATCAATGATAATGTTGTGATATCAATACAGTTATCATCCAAGTGTTTTTGAATATTAGCACATGATTAAAACATAATTATTAACACATGAATCCAATGTTTTTTTTGAATATTCTATATATATATATATATATATATGTATATATATCGTAAGACATATGATAAAAAAGTTGCGGAATAGTAGAATATGAATAAGTCAATGATCATTGTCACACATGAATGCAGTTGAACTCTAATAATGATGTTTTGTTATCGTATGTTCTCTTTTTTTGTGATTTTTATGATGTTTTTTCATTTATATTACTGAATAATAATTATTCTCATGTTTTATGAATACCAATTGAACGTGAGTCACCCGAGAATTTGTTCCTTTGTGAAGAAATAAAAAATACATGATCAATAAATTGATAACTTGTAATTTAAAAAGTCAGATATTTACAAAAAATTGAAGAGATGAAGGTATAGATATGTACACTGTATATACATATACTATTTATAGAGTTTTCACATACTGTGAACAAACTATGTACATACCATTTACAAGAATTTTTCAAAATATTTACACAGTATTTACAGACTACTAGGCATGACAGCGAATACGAAAGACAATGTTGTATGTTTTGTATGTTATGTACTAAAAGAAATGAATGTATTGTTTGGATTGATGATGTACAAAGAGTGTAAGTTAGTGACAAGATGCAAGGAAAGAAATGTATAATTATTTAAGTGTTATTTAGAGCTCACCTAATATCCCGTATAATAATCTAAAACTTAATACTTAACTATGATTATAATATCTCTAAAAGATTCTAAACTGCTCATAAAATGAAATAATGATTTAAAAAAAATAAAAAAACTATTGTTAAATAATTGAAAATAATATATATTCAGTTTTACCTAGGGCCTATTAATCCTTTTCTTATTAAATTCCTAAACTTGTCGCGAACTTGGATCCCTGTCCGCCTTCCCCTAAAGATGTTGCGTGCGATGCATGCCCACGGAGGCTTTTCAACGTTGGATACTGCGTCAATTAAAAGTTGTTCATCTTCATGAGACCAGGGTACCCTACCTGTTGCAGATATTGTTGGCGCTTCTGAGATGATTGTATAATTGCTATTTGTTGTCATACTTTCATTGTCTGTCATGTCATGTTGAATTGGTGTGCTTGCATCTGTAGTTGTTTGGTTGTATGAATGTGCTGAATTTGTTATATCAGAAGTGACTGATTGTGCTGTATGTATAATAGTTTTTCTTTTTGGGACCTTATGTTTTAGTCTCGTACCCTGCAGGGTACGAGACTAAAACATAAGGTCCCAAAAAGAAAAACTATTAACCAGGCCTGGTTTAAATAACATGTAGATGTCGGCATATCGTGATTCATAAACATTCGCCTCGCACGTTTAGAAAAGTAGTTCTATGAGGGGAGGCATCCGATGATTCTGATGAGCTTTCATTTGAATATAATTCAGATTCAATAGTTAGATCTGCATTATCTTCAACTGGAAGTTCATCATGATCATCGGCGACACCGGAAACGTTAAGGGATGAAGTGACGGGATTTATCACGAAGCATCCATTCCTAATGTAGATCTCTGGTGGATTCCCGCTGTTTTCCATACAGACAGGGAAAGACTGGAAGTCGTGTAGGATTTGTGACATGCGCAGTTGTCTGTCATTGTCTGTTAAGGGTGTTCGGGACTAAGTTGATTGTTGTTGGGAAACTGTTGTGTGCTGAGTGTTATCTGATGGTTGTGACCTCGCTCTGATGGTGTAACAAACACTTCTGCAGGACCACAGCTGGAATCCGTCTTATGATCTAACATGTGGATCGCGTGATTACCTATTCTATTTTCTGGGTACTGTCTAAGTCCTGTCAATGCCTCCCCCCAAGTAGCTTTTTGGAAGGTTGTCATTCGGACAGGGTTGCGCGCGTATAACATACATCCAAATTTCACAATCCATTTGGATGCAGTAATTAAGTTACGGGAATTACGAAGTAAGTTTAAAGGATCGACAACTCCCCTATTGTGCCGGGTTTTCTTAAGTCTTGCATGGCACGTAACGCATTGCTATATAAAACAGTAGTAGGAGTTTTCTTGTGTTTTTTGCGCCTTTGACGCTTTGAATGTGAGGTTAAAAAAAGTATGTCAGTGTCGGAATAACGGAGATAGTATTGAAGGAACTTATATAAAGAGGTTATTGCAGCGATGTAGTTGGCTTTCGTATTCGCTGCCATCGCTTCATCTTCGAGAATATATGTGTTTAGCCTTTCTTCGTCAAGAATGAGGTTTGGATCTGTGATATGCATTTTATTCATAATACCTCTGATAGTATTTCAATTTTTCTCGGAAGTGTTTTGCGCTTGGGTTCCCATTGTCGACTGGAAACGCGTAAAATGCAGGCGGAGCTCATTGAAGTCATCTGCGTGTCGGTCTGGAATGAGCCTTTCGAAATTTGTTTTAACAACTTCACCGTATTCACGACGCATGCTGTAAAAAAGTGACAAAATCTATACCTAATTGACATTCCTATGACTATATATAATAATGACTGATTTAATGAGATATGAACTAATAATCAAACACATGTTTGATTCGGAATTCTTACTATATACATGCATATGAGATAGATTATCATAGTTTTAAACTTACTCATCGATGTACTCTCGAATATTTGGATCTGCTCCAAGCCTGCGGTATATGCCGTTACCGGCTCTAAGGTTTCTCATTACGATCATATCATCGAATTCTCTGTTCGAAACACTCAAGTTTGCAGCACAAAAAATTATGCTATCAGCATCGATTTTTTCGTGAATGGTCATTAGATGGCGGTATAGATTGGCAGAGCTGTTAGAGCAGAGCGGGCATGGACGTGATAATCGAGGCATTCTGGAAAACGGAGGATTTATCTATTTTGATATTGTTATCAATGACGATGAATGTTAATTTCATTAATGTTGATAACAATTCATTTCATAAATCAGCTTCACATCATGTAAATACACTAATAGCAAATTTTCATTAAATTGTAGCACACAAATACCTCTCATAATGTATTGATGAAAAATACAGCAATCATGTGAAACTTGAGATATCGTGAAATCGGATATATATAGACATTGAACCGAAATGTATTATGAACCTCAAACAGAGGACCGAGATTATTCAGTGATCAAACCTCCTAAAACTCAAGTCCTTGATCTTGACTCACCAACCGTGGCTCCTGATCCTAAGTCCTTGAGTTTGACTGACCAATTTCTGTTCCTGATCCCTAAGTCCTTCAATTTGACTGACCAATTTCTGTTCCTGATACCTAAGTCCTTGAGTTTGACTGACCAGATGTGGCTCCAGATCCCTAAGTGCTCATAATAAGTAATTGAGATGCATTGCCGGTATTACCTTTCCCATCCTTGCAATACTAACCTCAAGTTGAGGATCTAGATTAATCGATGATGAAACCTCCTAAACCTCAAGTCCTTCAACTTGACTCACCAACCGTGGCTCCTGATCCCTAAGTCCTTGAGCTTGACTGACCAATTTTGGCTCCTGATCCCCAACTCCTCGAACTTGAGAGACTAATTTTGGCTCCTGATCCCTAACTCCTTGAGCTTGACTTGTATTAGAATACTTGTAAATTGATTTTCCTGAGAACCTTAAATTTCGACCGATTATATCAGGTTCAAATGCTCCAACCAGTCGCCTTAGTCATTTCCTAGACGAAATTTCAAAACCTCTTTTTCCAAATTTAAAAAGTTATTGCAAAAACTCATTCTGCAATGTATTTTTATACAGAAGTAGATGGTCTGCATTACAGAACGCCGGTTCTGTTTTACAAATGCCTCCCAGTGAATCACATTCATTTCAAAAATCCAGAGCAAATAATCCGATTCACAATGCTCCGTAAAACACGTCTGGAGTTTGCTTTCATGTTACTTTTCATCTCGTCATGATTGAGGATCGTGAAGATATACTGAAAGTTTTCATCGCACTTCCTTACATCTACGCGCTTCATAGCAAGTTCAAAGAAGTAGACGCTGGTGGATTCGTTCAGCATTTCAACGTCGACTTCATTACAGTGAATTTTGCAATTTTATTCCTATTCTTCAAGACAGCGAGAGATCCTCTTCAAGTACTTTCGCAGGTCCAAGGATATAGCCAATAATCTACTGTCCCTGGTTTCTCAGCAAATCAAAAATCATCCTTCCGAGAGCTTGCGTGTACAGATGAAAGATTGACCATTACCTTGGTTCAAGTATTTCTCCAGTAGGTGTTCCCAAAATATCTGTCATTTCGTTTCCAACGAGGACGCTCCACGATAAGTAATATTTTGAGAGACACATGTTATCTTGTATTAGCAAAGCAGTTAATATAAGATTGCAAGATCACTTTCGAGAGAGATGGATTGATTCAGCAAAGCACAGTCATAGAGGACTAAGATACTTGGAATTAACAAGATGAAAATGTGAAATAAAAAATTGTCTGCAAAACCACAGCTTAAAACTCAACATGCATCTGACCATGCTTGGACCATGCGCGCTTCACGGCAGCCAATCAACGTCAGGTACAAACCTTGTGTTCTGTAGAAGTTGAGCATCAACCAACTTGTCTGTATTCAACCAAATCCCTGTCCTGTGTTCACAGACGGAGGATGACTCACCATCACAAACCCCTCTCTCTACAACCCTCTCTACAACCTCTACAAACCCCTCTCTTTTACAGAATAGGTAGAACGCAATCCGTATTACAGAACTGAAAATACAGAGCGATGTGAACAGACCTTTAGAATATGACATTTAAGCCCGTCAACAATAGATATGAATATTTACGTACATCACAGGTGTGTGACAAAGTTATGCGTAACTCATCTATGGCAATTATTGTTATTATCTATGGCATTGTTGTTAATTGCATTCACGACATGGTTTAAGATGCTTTGGTGGACAATCGATCCCCGCTACGTGCCTTAATGTCGGCGGTCACAATTGTGACGTGTTATTTATTCATTGATTATTATTGCCTTGACAACTGATGTGTGGTGGTGAGAGTTTGATCCTGCCAATAGACTGAGTCGCATAAGTGACTCGTAGCTCAGTTGGTTAGAGTCTAGTTAACCTTGGTCGTAGGTTCGAATCCTACCAGCCGCACATCTCTTGTATGGCAATCTGATCTATCGTGTATTTAATCTCATTGTTGTTAATTGTATGTCTATGTGTAAATATTGTTGCCGTAGCTGAGGAGCATCTAGTTGATTTAAATTTCAAAGAAATTAAGAAATTGTCCAATAGATTGGTTCATTCATTTGCATGATGAGCTCTAGCCATGCATCGACAAGAAGAAATCGGGGCTTAATTGAGATTTCTATCAATATAGCCCGCTCAGTGACAATAGATATGTAACAAATGAGGGTTATAATATTGGGTTGAATTTGTCAATAAAAAAGCGTTCTTTGCAACGTCGAATAACTCTATAGCCAATTTTTACTATATGAAATATATAATAAAGCATAACTCCGGAAAAACTAAGATTCCCGACCGGTTTCATCTCATTAATCCTTGAGGCTAGTCATGGGAATGAACTGAAATTAAGCATGGCTTCTAGTAAACTACTAGAAAAGAATTGAATTGGGAGATTCACATTCTAGATAAGTAGCCAATATCAGAATAAGAGGAGAGTTATGATTTATTCAGTTTTGACTGAAGCATAGATATATACATTCTCTCTTTGTTTTGTGATCAATCCTTGTGGATAATGGTGACATTTTATCAATAGGTGCAGCTTCAAATTTATTACGTGAAGATGCAATAGCTGTGCATCTTAACGTATGACGACTAACGTGCAAAATTGTATATTGGGATATATATTTATATAAAAGTAAAGTAAGACAAGACCAATAAATTAAGATTTTATTAAACGGTATTAGACTACTCGTCAATCTCATCAAACACATGCGATGGTATTAGGTCAATTCGTCCAATGAGAAATGAAGTTTCTTCAACATCTGCAGTGGATCCTATTCCATTCAATTCATTCAAAATGTCTGATGATAGATACACCTGCTGAAAATTCTTCATCAAAATGCTTCATTGCTGAAGTAGTATTTCTGTTATGTATGACGCATGAATGTCTGCGCTTTTGATTCGGGAGCCGTTGTTGGGCTGGCTACCGCCTGCAAGTTGATATGAACCGCAGGACACTGCATTCGTATGTGGCCTCTTAAACCACACTCGTAACATATAATACAACACTGAGATTTAACATGTCCAAATCTTTTGCAACAATCGTAGTAGGCATTTTCACGAGTATCAGGATTTGTGAAGTTTTTCCGGAGAGAATTTTGGTTAATATCATTCTGTCTTTTTCCTAGAGAATTACCCTGTGTATGCGTAGTGAACCGGTAGTTAGGATCTGGTTTATGCAATGTGACGTAAGCATTTTCACGAATACACGTGTTTTTCGTCACAGCTTCAAGCTTTCTCCCACATGCAAGAATTACCTGCTTCCAGTAGAACCTTTTCTTTTATTTCTACCCTATGAGAGACTCAAAAAGTAGAATTGCTGAAACCTTGTCAATCGGATCCTCCCCTTCAGTGGCAACCTTCACACACTTCCGCATTTCTTCTGCAACTTGATCAATAGTCTCTCCAGGGCAGACTTTTCTACTGACCGCTTTATGCCAGTCTTCCAACCTAGAGAGACCAAATACTTGACGCAATGCCTTTTTTATTTCATTGGCATCATTTTTGTTAGATTCTGAGAGACCTTTCCATACATCATATGCGGGTCCACTCAGCTGTAATCCCAATAGTTGTGCCTCTTTTTCAGTTGACTCATCAATCTTGATGGCAAACTCAAATCGATCTGAAAATCTTTCTATATCCTTCGTTCCATCATACAGTTCTATCCTATTCATTGGTTTCATTGCCGTGATAGCTTGTAAAACCTCCTTCTACCAGAAGCAAACTCTATTTACTGACAATCAGCTACATACGAAGTTTCCGCTTAACAGAATTAAAAAATATTTGAATAATGCTAATGGAAACATAGCATTTCAACATGGCAGCGCAGACATTCATGAGTCATACATAACAATTTCCCTGCACGATTAATCCTGAAAAAACTTTTGATATGTCTTTTGTAGGTTTCGTTTGGTTGAAACTATGAAACTTCTTTGTATTTGCAGCACTTCCAGTGCTGAAGTCTTCTCTCCATGCATTCATTATGTTATGTTGCTTTTGACTTTCTTGATGGTTTTGTGATACCAAGTCTGGGAGCATCATGAAAACTGTCAAAGATTCGCTGTCTTCTGCTTCAGGATTATTGAAGATTTTCAACCAGAAAATCAATTCTTCAATAAAAGCTTTACCGAGTTTTCCCAAAAGGAATATTAGATACATTTCTTCTAAAGCGCACTGTTTGCTCGTGCGCATCATTTATGAGATCGAAGATCTGAGGATAAGTTAGATGTCCAAATGATTTTCACCTTTCATTTCATAGAAATTGAAATTCATACCAAAATTTACTTTTGCGATGTTGTATCCTTCAGTTTCAAGTTAAAGAATCGGCAACGCAGTCAGTAGGCTATATCTTGTTTGACAAGACATTTTCACTCCCACTAAGCTTCATTTCTGCAAGTCAAATACGCTTAATGCGCTGAATAAGTACATTCAATGAAAAAAAGATACATTAGAAATAACGCAATAATTATCGTGAGAATAAAAACATCTTATTCAGAATCACTATGAGAATTTGAAGGTAAATTAAATTATCATTTTTGAAGAAAAAGCGCCGATAATTACTTCGATATTAAAGAAGAAGAAAATTTAAATAAAATTGTAGTGAAGTTAACAAAAGTTGTGTAATTCCGAAATTTATGCATTTTGTCATATAATTTTTGTAGCTAGATGTGCAATATAGCCTGCTACATATTGTTACGTAATTATTGCGAAACTTTTTTGTCATTGATTGTATGCTGATTGTGCAAAAAAATAACAATTATTTATGTTGCAATAACATTGACATATTTAATTCAAGAACAGCTATTGCTTCCATCCGACCGCAAATCAAGAAGGAAATATGTCAATTTCAATTTCAAGAAGGCAATAGGAGAATCTTATCCTCTTTGAATTTTGTATTTTGTCAAATCACTTGACAAATTCATATTCTACATTACAACATGAGAAGACTCCTGTTGCTCAAGTCATTGAACTCGACAGACCAATCGTACCTCCTGTTCCCCAAGTCATTGAGCTCGAAAGACCAATCGCACCTCCTGTTCCTCAAGTCATTGAGCTCGACTGACCAATCGTACCTCCTGTTGCTCAAGTCATTGAGCTCGACTGACCAATCGTACCTCCTGTTGCTCAAGTCATTGAGCTCGACTGACCAATCGTACCTCCTGTTGCTCAAGTCATTGAACTCGACAGACAAATCGTACCTCCTGTTCCTCAAGTCATTGAGCTCGACTGACCAATCGCACCTCCTGTTGCTCAAGTCCATGAACTCGACTGACCAATCGTACCTCCTGTTGCTCAAGTCATTGAACTCGACTGACCAATCGTACCTCCTGTTGCTCAAGTCATTGAACTCGACTGACCAATCGTACCTCCTGTTGCTCAAGTCATTGAACTCGACAGACCAATCGTACCTCCTGTTGCTCAAGTCATTGAACTCGACAGACCAATCGTACCTCCTGTTGCTCAAGTCATTGAACTCGACTGATCAATCGTACCTCCTGTTGCTCAAGTCATTGAACTCGACAGACCAATCGTACCTCCTGTTGCTCAAGTCATTGAACTCGACAGACCAATCGTATCTCATGTTGCTGAAGTCCTTGAGCTCGACTGACCAATCGTACCTCCTGTTCCTCAAGTCATTGAACTCGACAGACCAATCGTACCTCCTGTTGCTCAAGTCATTGAGCTCGACAGACCAATCGTACCTCCTGTTCCTCAAGTCATTGAACTCGACAGACCAATCGTACCTCCTGTTGCTCAAGTCATTGAGCTCGACAGACCAATCGTACCTCCTGTTCCTCAAGTCATTGAACTCGACAGACCAATCGTACCTCCTGTTGCTCAAGTCATTGAACTCGACTGACCAATCGTACCTCCTGTTGCTCAAGTCATTGAACTCGACTGACCAATCGTACCTCCTGTTCTTCAAGTCCTTAAACTCGACTGACCAATCGTACCTCCTGTCTAGTCTTCTGTTTGACGTTTTGTATATTCCTATATCATTAGAAAACTTTTCATTCTATTTTCGATAATGCATTGTATGGGTGACACCTTCCTCAGGAACTATATGTCATTGAAAATTAGATAGTTTTATAATATTAAAATTCAAACTTTATAATCTCTCCCTTCTTAAAGCACATATGATATGCAATTACATGCAATATGTTGTTGTCATCGAATGAGTACAGATATTTATCGCTTCCATGGACTTGTAATTCTATAGACACCTATATTTTTTGTTGAAAGTGATTTTGCAACTAGATGACGATCACTATCTTTTCTTCATATGTAAGTAGATGTTTATTGAAAACATTGATCTCAACTGTCCCTCACATATAGGAGGCAACCCGCGTTTGAAAAAATCAAATCGAAATAGCAATTGTTGTGCTTACATGTATTATAATTAAAGATAAAGACAATTTCGATAAAAGTCAGAATTCACAGATTGTCCAAATTTGGGAATGGTGTTATCTTCCGGAGGTCCACTTGTACGCTAACCATTGTTTTTCGTGACACATCGGGACATCATGTCGGAGTTTCTTAGTCGATAAAAGAGTATTCAATCAGCTTCTTGATCTTCTCGTCTTCCGGTTTCGGTCTCAACCTGATTCGATTCGTATGTTTGTGCAGCGTTTCGAACCTTGACACTAATTCGTGCCTCCAGTACGTGGTGCCGCTGGAGTTTCGCTATGTGTGTCAACCAAGTCAATAACGTTAGATATGGATTCCTCAGTTGGAACCGGCGATTGTGGTGGGGTGAGGCCTTCCATGAAGATAAATCTTACCTTCAGAATCAACTTCTCAACTTCAGCTCAGAATTAATTGATAAGAACTGCCCGATTTCAGGGATTACATGCTTTTTGAACAAATGAATTCCCAACCGCCAATCAGAGGTGTTCTCATTCTCCCCAATCATGCCATATAAGCAGTTCGGATAGTTCAAATTGTCATCAGTTCTCACTGTGACTCAGATCACAAACCTAACCAATCGGAGATGGCAAACTGGTGCATGGTAGCGAATATTTAGGACTACGCGAAGAAAGTAGAGATTTTCTGCTCCACAACTGGAACGAAGATTTCCCTGCTGCCAGGCCTATATTTTTGTTTGACACTAAGTTGTCCTTATCCGTTCTTTAAAAGACTCCTTGCCATTTGTCAATCGGTGTTACTCGTATGTCATATATAATTTCCAATGTGACTGTGGAACCAGTTACCTAGACCGGACAGAGAGGAACTATTGGAAGCGCATCATGGAGCATCTGTTAAGTACACTGTAAACTCTAGGTCACGAAATTTCGCATGAAATAGGCGCGAAATTTAGGCATCAATTCTAACCAACGCAGGGCACGAGTAGGTACGAAGTTCATAGTACCGAGTTCATGCCCATTTATTTTTCCTTCGATTTCATTGGATAAGCAAATATTTGGTTTGGTGCCTATTAGTGACTACTAGCGTCTACTGGTGCCTCGAAGCACTAGAAAGGCACTAACTAGGCGCTAACCGGCACGAAATTTCGGCTTCGTGCGTAAATTAGTGCCCTACAGTTTACAGTGTAGGATTCGTAGCCGAACCCGTGGATCGTGAACATCTTCAGTGTGTCAACATCTGGTTGTTTGCGATGACTTTAAAGGTTATTCTTTCTTGACTTGTTTTTCTATTTTGTGCTCATCTAACGTATCTTTGACTCTGCGAATTCGTGAATCATTGTTTATTTTTGAAGCGTCCCTTTCCTTTGTACTGTACCGTATATCCAAAAATTGAGTTTATTTATAGTCTATTGTTACCTTGGCGATTCCGTCCATTGTCATGACGTCTTGTAGATATCTTCATTTTGTCTAGTGAATATGTCTCATTTTGACACAATCATTCTGTCATTTTGTACGCATGATTAATGACGTCGAAAGCGCTCGCGGTATGTCGCTCATCAATAAAAGTTTCTTGGTGACTACGTTAATTTTTAAATGTATCGCAAAACATTGTTTCAACGCTTTGAAAGTCGGCTCCCATCAGCGACTGTCAAGGGGTTGGACAAACTCTTGACGGGCAGATGCGAGTTTTGCGCATCGATCTCCCTATTCATTTGTTGCAGCATTGCGTTGTGAAATCACTTCTTCGTACAGGGTTGCTTGTAAATTTGGTTAGTTTTTATTTCTTGATTTTACGCGGAAGAGGGGCCATTAAGCCAAATTTTAAGCCAAAAAAAACACTCCGTGATGGCCACAAAAACATTAGATTTTATATTCTTCCTACACACGGATGCAAGATCCGTCATTGCAAGTGCAATTTCACTGTCGATGTCTGTGTTCAGGTTCTTCAAACTCAAATTTCGAGTCTACGTTCGACTTTGGCAACTTTCCAACAGTGGGGAGAGGGTTGTCTCTCTAAGATGGAGTCCGCGGAGGGACAACTCATGTACTCAAACTTATTTGCTCATGTTTAATTAAATTTACATAGTAAATGTTGTCTTTTTACTTCGCAAATAATTATATGGAATTTGAGCAATATATTAGCAAGTAGCGAAAAAACAAGAATTGTAAACAAAATTAGCTGAGACTCAATAATGAAATATTCTTCATTTCGCTTGCAATGCATGTCTATAAAGAATCACAGCAATTTTACATAGGTCATAAAACATGGCCACGTATTTTCTAACTCTTTTCTTTTCTGAATTTAGAGACACTTTCTGTCCGAGTACAGTCACGAAATCTTGACTGCCCTTGGTCAATGCCATGAAGTTATCATTTCAGGCTTCACTTTTTAAAAATGGTAAATTCCATTTGTTCGCTCGTAACGCCGTGCGCACTTAAAACTGTTCTTATGATTTGACAAGTCATTATCATCACTCATGTCATACATCATATTACCACATTTTTATAATGGAATCACATGATTATAAATTTGAAGTTCAACTAGCCTTAGTATACCCACGAGAACTCAATTTGTGCCATGTTCGCTCGTAACGAAATTCGGACATGACTTTGGTGATCTCTTTTTTAATTCAAAAACTCTGCTCTGTTACACCGAATTTGATAAAATAAATTCTTGTAGGTTATCAATAGTGGTCTAATATTTAAGTACGTGTGAACTTTTCCGAGAAAGAATCACTGATACTGTGAAAAAATTGGCTAAGATTCTGTTCGCTCGTAACTTACTTCGCGTTCGCTCGTAACATTTATGTGTTCGCTCGTAACAGGCCTGACCAATTTACCATCATGAAGAAAAACCATAGATTTGTAAAATTCTTTACTGAAACATACACTCCTCAAATAGAAGTATAAAACGAATAGTTTATGAACTGAACATGAATGCATGTATAAAATACACTAAGAAATTCACATGTCAAAGACATTCATTTCAAACTGAACACGATTTCGTCGACATGGAATTGGTTGAGAATCAACTTTCCGTAACTCATGCAAGTAATACCATGATGAATCTTCCCGGAGAAGAACAAAATTATAATTATTCTATAATTATCTTCCGCTTTCTCGGTGATGTAGGTAACACTTTCCGGACTCGATGTACAGCTTTCATCTTCGTCGACTTGGAAGAGTAGATACTGTCAATTGATTCATTGAGATTATCGAAGTTTTTTTGTTTCTTGTTTTCTCTGAATTTCCGCATACGCAATTTTGCACCTTGCTTCACTCCTTCATATTTTAGTTTGTCCTTTTTAATTTTCATTCTGTATCGGGAGTGCCGCTCCTTCTCACTGGATTTGAATGCTTTGTCTTCTTGTCTCTTTAACCGAAATAATTTTCCTCGCTGGGATGCTGTCGGCATCTTGACGTGCTTGCTTGGCCAAGTTCTCATAAACAGTGAAGTCGTTTGACTCGTTAGCTGTGCTATGGTAAATTTGAATTGTATTATCGATTGCGGATGCTGGCATACCCCGTCAAGCAGATATCATTTAAATCATCGTGTAAAGCGGTACATTGGCCATCATAGATTTCGTTGAGTGTGTGTCGGTTGAATTGACTATGATTGACTCTTCTCTTCAATTGAATGTGTCAGATGCTGAATGATGGGATATAGAAATCATATGCACATGACAGCTTTCTGATTATCGCAATGATCGCGGTAGAGTGTTCATCTGCCGTATATAAGTGATTAGTTGTGCGTGCGACAACATGTAGGCCCTAAGCAACTTAGAAGTTATCTGGAAATAGGTGATGTTAGTAGACCTAATGTGGATTGATAAAAAAAGGGTGTCAAGGAGGCTCGTTAACACATCATAAGACTATTAGATGAAAGCACAGCGATAAATATAAATGTGTAGATTATTTAAACCGCTTGGCATTTAAGGTTACATTGTATAAGTACGAAAAATACATTTTTTGACTGTTGAACTCAATAGGCCTTTCAGTTACGAGCGAACGCGTTCGCTCGTAACGTGTTTTGAGGTACATTTACATATGTTAAGAAAGCCTTCATGTTTCTGTTACTGCAGTATGTTCTTTACATAAAGGTGATAAAGGAAAATATAAACTATCGAAGACAAATTGTGTCTGATGCATAAGCAATATGAAAAAAGAGTATTTTTCCGTTCGCTCGTAACTTTTTGACGATGTGACTTTTAGAGCAGCCTGTACCCCAGGTATGCAACCTATCCTCTGACTGGCGTATTTGATTAGCATGAGAACGATCCCTTTTATCATATAATCACTTGATGATATCGGAAAATAGTAGTTATAACATATTTTCAAGACTTTGCATTTGTCTAAAAATTTGATTTTTTCTTTTGTTTTTCAAATCGTTCTCATTTTGAAAATATAGACAGAAAAATGAAAACTAAGACAATTTCTTGTACTTCAGTATATAATAAAAGAAACTGCTTGGGTGTTTGAAACTAATCCTAAATTTTTAAAATTCCCATCCGTGTCCTGTTTCACGTGGAATTTACCAAATAGTGTTTCTTGGATTTGGTGGGTTCAAATTAATGAAAAGCTATGAATATTTCAACGGCCTGCCGTCGCTAAACTGTGTTTACACTAAGAATGAATTTATTATATGAAAAAAGGAACTTTCCGGGTAAGTCATAATATGTAAAGTCATTCTGGTGCGATGACTAGACGAAGAACGCTTTCTTTCATCTTGATTACAGATAATTGTCTTTGAGTTCGACTTCAAGCATTGCACAATTTAATAGTCCGGCAGCCAGAACGAGTTTCTGCAGGGAACGAGGCCGAAAGTGAGACTTTCAAAGAGTGATGTACACCTCATAGTCCGGCAGCCAGCGCGAGTTTCTGCAGGGAACGAGTCCGAATGTGAGACTTTCACAGAATGATGTACACCCTATGCCTACTTCGAATCTGCACGTTTGCAGAGTTCTAGTGAGTTCTTCTTCTTGTCAGACAGGATAAAAGAAAAACACATGTAAATCCAATGGGAGGCAGATTGCAGTTTTTGGTTAAAATGAAATTTTCTATGTTTTCTCTGATTAAACGAAAAGTACTAAGCCCAGAGTTATAATGTTTGACATGGAATGTCTTCAGGTCATTTCATATAATGTGCATGTGCTTTTATCATGCATCTAATCGGCAATGTATGTGAGAATATGGTTGAATGTGGATAAAGTTGCTTAAAATGTTTGTGTTTGCTGACATTAAGAGGCTCGCCAAATCTAGATGGGTTTAGCTATATAGACAGGGGTGCATGAAAATGAAAAGAAATGACCTGAAGACATTCCATGCCAAAAATTATAACTCTGGGTTAAGTACTTTTCGTTTAATCAGAGAAAACATAGAAAATTTCATTTTAACCAGAAACTGCAATCTGCGTCCCATTGGATTTGCATTTGTTTTTCTTTGATCCTGTCTGACAAGAAGAGGAACTCACTAGGACTCAACAGACGCACCGATTCGTAGTAGTCATAGGGTGCACATCATTCTGTGAATGTCTTATTTTCGGCCTCGTTCCCTGCAGAAACTCGTTCTGGCTGACTATAATGCAATTGAGAGGATTTTGAAGTCAACGTTTTCAGCGCTATGTAAACACTAATCATTATGTGCTTCTCGATATCTTTGAAGCAACTTTAGCAGTGCAGGCTTAATTTCTTTATCTCTACTTAGGAAGACATCATAGAGATACAAACACGCAAACATCAAAACACACCCTCATTATGGTTTAGCTAGCAAAATAAATCGTGAATGCAGAGTCCCAACAAGAAGTGCCTGCGTTCGGAATGGATTTTGATGACGAAGGAGACATTTTAAAAAATGACGTGTTTAATCGTACGGTGAAATTAGTGTGATAATGCTGATAACGGAGAACGTGGACAGACGTCGAGATTGCTTCCTAAATTTAACCCATTTGCCGCCTTCGTCGCATGATAACGACGTTATCTTTATGCAAATATTTATCACTGAAGATACAATATAGTGCCAATTATGACCCATATGGTAGAAATGTGGGTTACTTATCACAGCATGATCCATCACTTTTGACAATTAAATACTTTATCGAATCTTGCTCACTATCATTAATATATAACTAAAATTGATGGCATAGTTAATGTTTGTTTTTGAATGGGTCCTTGGATTTGAAACATTATTGCAGTCTGCAATATATCTGCTGAAACACGAAGCAGAAGATTCAGAAATAATGATTTGAATGATTATTCAATATCTCGAAAGTGATGTTGGCATCGACTTCTATATTATCGCCGCAAAGTAAGACGGTGGTGCAAAGTAATATTTCTGATTTTCCTACATTTTTTTTAAACATGCAATTTGTTCAACCAATCTTATAGTAGTTTAAGATATCAGCTGAAATCGTATTTCACAGTCGTTCTACTTATTTTGAGCATATATACCAACATCTATACTAAATTTTTAATACTTTATTCATTTTGGTCAAATGTCGGTTTCACATTTGAACCTGATACCACGTTTGTTGGAATCTTCAATATATTGAGCAGTAAGTCATGACTGAATATTAAACGAACCTCTGGTGCTTCAGAAATCTCATGAAAGAAAATGATAAATTATTGGTAGACGAGACAATGACAAGATGCGATCGGAACCCCTTGAAGCAATTTATTTCGAACAAGGCGACTCCCTTTGGCTATAAAGCATGGTGCATGTGCTCATGTGATGGATTTTTGCTGAATTTCGACATTTACTCACGATTAATAGAGACAGAAATATTCCCCTTGCTATATTTTAAAGATCCTGGTCCTCGAAGACGCACGAAGTGTGTAGCAAGGAAAAAACCATGGAAAATCTTATCCGTGATTATAAACATGTGCTGTTGTCAATGATTTCACTCGTGTTATTTCTGGGTTTGATATGAGAAATGACAATATGAATATTTTGTCTATTGATGGTGATTTTCTGAAGTTCCTGCTATTTCTTTGAATTGCTACAATATAGAATTTCTCAATCTTCATTCCATTTTCGCCAATAATTGCGTAAAACATGTCTTCTTGTTAGCCTAATATTCAACAGACATCCTCCGAAAAAAATTTGCTAGTCAGATGATACTTCTTCACTATGTGTCTATAATTGCAATAAGTTTTTGAAGAATTTGTTAATTCTTAAAATTAGAAATTAAGAATTAATATGTAGACTTTGTTTATCCGACCCACGGACACATCATTACTGCTATTTGAATATCGTAGAAGATTCTGTGCTTCGTGTTTTCATGAGCAAAAATGCTAAGTATGTGTTCCGTGTATTTTACCTTGGACACGTGTAAAATCTGACTTATGTGAGGCTGTTGATAGTCATATTTTAAAGTAGTCAAAAAGATTCATGAATTCGGTTTCTGAGCTTTCACAATGGGCAGACGGAGTCGCATATATGATTGAGTCGCGTATGCATCAAGACCATTCAGTTTTAAAACAAGTTGTTAATTCTTCACGAAATTGAACTCGTTCTCTCAGTACTACTATACGTTCTTTGCAAGAAAATTTCATTAGCCACTGTTGACAAAGTTTCCGGTAATCTTTCTTTTACTTGTAAAAAGTTTCATTTATCTGTTTTATTGAATGAACTTGGTTTTGACATACAATCATTTCAACCAGCGTGTAATAAAACGTATTACCCTTGTCTAGTTTTTGCTCCTGACGCTGTAGCAGATCATTGTGATGTATTGAAAAGACATATTGCCCGTTGGTAAGGCCGTTCATGGGCCAATATCGTTCCGGCTTTGGCTTTTTATCTTTCCAGTAAATTCATTCCATTTAAATATTTATATTTCACTTTCTTTAAATACTACTTATTAATTGAAAATAAGGTACGCCGTATTATATATAGTCCCCGAAACTAATAGTATGTCAAAGAAAAGACCGCCTGCCAACGATGAAAATTTCCATTAACCTTTTTGCGCGCCCCGAATTGTCTGAATAAATATCAGTCACATAGCTAGAGCATTCAGTTCTGATCGGGGCGATGCCTATATCATCTGGTGTCGAATGCGCTATATCTGAGCACGTAATCTTCTATTGTCAATGATCCTAAATAACAATGATTTTGATTTATTAAAACCATAATATGTATACTACAGACATGATAACTCTTCACATAGGAGCTTAACTGCTTTATAAATCAATTGGTCAATATTAAAATCTGCTTCCTTGTTAAAAGTGCTTAGCAAGTCTGTAAAGGTCGTAAAGTGACATAAATATCTTAGATTGTCCTTATAAGTGCTCTCGCATAATTATTATGGCAATAATAGCGTCAAAAATTAAACTTAAAAATTATGGCTATGTCTTGCAGCCACTTGAGAAATTGACGCATTTTAGAACAGTAGGCCTTTCGGTTGAAAGAGCAAATTTGAAGGCATACCTAATAAAGAATAGCATAATGGTAATAAAGGTATCATACTTTTTCACCAATGAACCAATGTGAATTACAGTAAACTTGAATCCTGTGATCATCGGTTTTGGATAAATCAGAAGTGCATACCGTTAATTCAACATTTAATGTGATGTGAAACTTTTTTGAAAAAGATTTTCCTGCAATCGAATGCAAAATACAAAGTACATGCCACATCAAAATAGCTGATTACATGACTTACTTATAAATGATTGCAAAATAATAATAAAATTAATCAAAAAATCATGATGGAAAGTGTACTTACTGATCAGCGCCTCAATTAATTCTCATTAAGAGAAAACAGGAATAGATATTCTTATGAAATTAATGAGAAACATTGGAGTTAATTCAATAGATCTTTTTCGTTTGTTTTCGACACTGTTGCTAGTAAGACGCTGAAAAGTTTGAAAAAAATATTATTTCAAACATAATATAATATAATTTTTGACTCATGGAATATTCCTATTTTTTTTATAATCATTAGGATACTATGGTTAAGTTTGATGTGGCCATGATGATCAATCAGAGATATATTAAAGCCTGACACTATAAATGGGATAATGTCCTGTAATAATCATCTATGGGATCATATCATGTAAAAATGTTATAAATACATTACGAATACTTGAATAAACGCTATGAATAAACCATGGACTAAACTGGTCGTAACGTTCTAAAGCGAGGGCTAAATATGTTGGCATGGAATAGCGTAACAATAGCTATAATTATCATGCTTTCAATCAATGACATTATTACAGATTTAAAGAAATATAGAAATATACAAAAGGATAGCAACATTCACAATCGATGCAATAGGACATTTACTATCGGTTTTTATTCCACTGTTAAGAGATTCACAAGACTGTCATTTTTAATTCAGATAACTGAAATATGCAAAATCTAACATCACACTGTTTGCCAATCACGAGAAAACGAAATAATACTGGATTTCATGTTCAATGATCTTATGTATAGTCCATGGTTATCTATCGGTTAATACCCAAGTCTCTCCAAACAATCGAAATATATTTATTGATTGTCTTTAATTGTTTGTAATTTTCTTAAATGTTTTGGACCATTTTTAACTTGCGTGGTGGCTAGGCCATAGTATGGATTTCTAGTGTTGATTGACTTATCTACCGACGTATTATTAATTATCTACATATACAATGTGTATAATATCTCTAAAGTTAACTGATCAGTTGGTCTTTGTCCATCCGGGTATTGATCGTTGGGCTCATCAGCTATATATCGTTAATGCCGCTAATTGTACGTTATTGATTTACGATAAGGCATTGGCTATTAGCAAGACAATGTCTTGACAGTCTAACCCCCAACTTGCTATTACCAAGACAATGTCTTGACAATAAAACTTATCCTCAAATTGCTAGTTACCAAGACATGATCTATAAGGCACAAGACAGAGGAATTTTTTCCCGCTATGAATTTTTTTTCTAAGATTCGATTTTTCGACATTTGATTGCGCAGTGAAGCCTGCCATGTTATCACCTAGATCAGTGATAACTAGGCCGATGATTAGTGGTGAAAGAATAAATTTGATTGGTCCACGTGAAAAAAACTATGCTGAAATACAAACTAAATCTCGACCCATTTACCCCCCCGCCCCCCTCCCTTGCTCCTATCCGTAGATCCATATACTACCACAAGAAACTAACACCTATTGAGAAAATTTTTTGTTTGAACATTTAATTACGTAGTCTTAATCCTCAATCTTTATAAATGCCGTAGTCATAGCCTACCCGTTGAATACGGTACCGTGTATAAAATGAAGCTAAATTTACAAAAAAGAAAATACATTGAAGAACAAATTACTTGTA
>CAJQUW010002043.1:0-17849 GCA_907163375.1 Prostheceraeus crozeri | reverse complement strand
TATATACAAGGTGTTATCAAAAGTTGGCAAACCGAGTTGATTTTGCCTAGGAAATCTATGTTGACCGTTCTATTGGCGTATTTACACCTGAACTCAGTCGATGGATATCCATGATCAGTCCAAACCATGAGCCATAGAAACTTTCGAAGTAATTTGCTACTCATATTTAGAAGTCTAGGGCAGTAGCCTTCCTTGGCAAAGGAATTTTGAACCCGCGACTAACCGGCTTACTTGAACCTTATAAATGTTTCAACAGCGCTTAGAAGTTTTATGATTAAAAAAACAAACTTACAAACAGTTTCTAACTATACTTATAAAATTTACTAAACAATTATAAATATATAAACCTGCTTATGAATTTCACAAATAATTTGAACAATGTATGATTAACTTTTTATCCTCTAGTTAATAGCTAGATATAGGCAACTGTCACATCCAATTTACTTTCTGTTTCATAAGTGTTAGATGGTTAAAAACATGTCACATCAGTTTTATTTCCAATACTTTTACAATTAATATGATATAATATATACAAAATTAATTTATTTACAAAAAACTGATCAAAACTGTGTAGTTGTTACCAAGACCGCGAGGTGTTGCTCTAATAAGTCTCACGTGAACTTCATTGTCAATTTCCTCAGTATATTTTCGATATATCTATAATCAGCCATATTTTCGGTTTATGTTGGACACTTCTTACACATACTTCTAAATGGAGATCTAGCAGCATCTTCTTTTTGACATCACTTGAACAATCGGACATTTGCACTAAAAAATCTTCTGATATGAGTATTCATGTGTATGAATGTCGGGTTCATTTTCTTCGGTCTACTGAAATCATTCCACTCCCCTACTAATGCTCGATAGTTGAGCATCAACAAAATTAATTTGTTTTATCCATGGAACAATTAACATTACTTTCAATTGCCAGTATCGTTTCATAACGCATGTGTATTCTTCGCTACTTCACCAAGCAATTTGTATTCTGAAAAGTCAGGGTGAATCAGCATTAAACCATGCAAATACAGTAAACATCATTTATTTTACCTATTTTCCCTCTAAATCAGTGTAACAACTGAACAAGAATCAGTAAGATGTTAACATGATTTATTTTACTTTGTCATTCTGCACGATAACTATTTCGATTTCGGACTGATTTTGCCTGAAATTTATGTGTGCTACGAATCCGGAAGAATAAGCAATCCATGTTTTGAAAAAAAGATTTCAGCCGTCATTTTGAACGTAAGTTGTTATACGATTTTCCATGAAATATCAGGAATTAGAATGATTTTTACAACTTCGCTCTTTCTTTGAACCCTACATGTAATAACCGAGTTACACTCGGTATTGCTCAACAACCTCTCTAGCCTAATACCGAGTTAACTCGGCATTGGATATTTATTTCCTCGCCTGCGATCTATTAATCAAGCTTGTTGGGCAATAAAATCACGTCAGCAAACAACATTGGAAATTGTTAACAGTCTGTCTGCTGTCTGCTGACTTGAGGAGTCATTAGGGAACGGTGCCAAAGCATGTGAACTTTATGTCAGGCAGGATAACTGCGTAGCGCTCATTTTCATATGTGGTTGTGTGAAATGACAAACACGACGTGCAACGATATCTCCCCGCCGAGGTGGCTCGAAAAGGCTTCTAGTCCATCGGTTACGACATTGAACCGGAATTCTGAAAGAGGAAGATTGGATGCCTCAAAGAATGATGATGTTGAAGAAGCGAGACTACGAAAACGTCCGACGACGGAGGACACGCGACCTACGAGGATTTCCAAGTCGTTGTCAATTTACGGGAGGGAAGGGGGGAAAAAAAAAAAAACCCCCCAGTTGGCGTTGTCAATATTATCCAGATGACTGTGTGACCTCATATAAATTCTTCTGTCTCTTTTTGGAACTCCTGATGATGATGAAGGATACTGAAGACGTTTCACCACGAACATGTATGCTACTCAGATTGGGTCTTTCAGAATCCGGAATCTTCTCCGAATTCTATATACAGGAAATGGAAGCCTGACTACTTTGAATGACATTCGAGGTTATTCATTTCATTGCTAAATACTACATGAGTGTAGTCGTTAAAAACGCCGCATCAAATCGCTTACTGGTCCACGAAGGCTATGTCAAGTCTGCTCGCTCATCAGAAGGAACAGGTCTGTCGTTGCTGAAGGACGATAACGACGTGAAACCAGGTATGAATGCGCTGCTCCATGTCAGAAAGCACTTTGTGGTTTCTACTTGCTTTGGACTCTCGAGGCCACCTCATTCAGTTGAAAGCTTTGATTAGATTTACCGCTCATGTGTATGCCATATTTGAGCGATTTGCTTAATATTTGAACCTTTTTTTAGTCTATATTAGCACATAGTTTTGTTAATCCATTTTTGCACTTTTTATTCAACAAGAAATACCAATTATGCACTATAAGCTACTTGAATACGGGGAAACGGCTAAACCTATTCTATCTCAATTATCACAATACAATCAGATAAATACTTAATAATTAGGCGCATCTCACAAATAGGCTAAAATCTCTAGGTTCAGGGTAAACTGCTCGCTAAATGAGCGTAGGGTTTTAAGAATAAGAATCAGTCTTATTTTCGAGTATTCTTTTCAAACAACTACTAGGTATCTTAAATGGATTTAGGAAAATCATATCATCAGTTATTGATACATTACTACCGACACGTTTAAATCATTTCATCAAAAGAGTCATCGGGGTTTAGAATAATTGAAAATATTCAGCGTTGTATTGTGAGACTGAGTTTTAATTGTCAATTGATAACTCATAAACAAATTACTAATTTTTAGCTCTACAACTTCTAATTTGTTCTTGTCGTAGAACCGTCATCCAAGATTCATTACCTTGTCACAACATATTTTAAACATTGATTGCCATTGGTTAGCTTACAACTCGATAGTCTCTACTCCCTGGTACAATGACGGCATTCAATAGTTGTAGATTTTTGAAATATCCTTTTAACTTTATGTCTGAAATTATATTTTCTAAGTTATTTAAAGTAAATTTTGTAATAAAAATGCTTGTCATATTATCAGGTCGGAATAAAATATTCTAAACTAAATGATTTGCAAAAGATTTTATTGTACGCTATTTTTGGCCAATCAGTGAATGAAACGTATGATCGTATGGAGAGGAATTTGGTGCGAGTTAATAATTCTGCCTTACCTTTGATCATGCCGTACTCTAAAAATTTGTCATTCCCATGTTCTCAATTGTTGAATTTCATTTTTGTCTGTATTAGAATATTTGTAGTCACTCAAAGTTTACAAAAAATACTATATTGTAGCAGAATGCTTTTTGAAAAGACCAAATGTATTCTTTAAAAACCTGATAGTCATCCAATATTCAAATTTTATCTGTCATACCCTAAGACAATGAAAATATCAAGACCAGTAAACAAATGAAATTGGAATCGCGCAATATCTATGATCGGTTAGTTTAACGTTTCAATGCAACTCCTAATTCTTTATATTTTTATTCAAGTGTTTAAACAAAATTGTCCGGACATTCAGTAAGAATAGTGTTTCAAAAAGTTAATCATGCAGAGATAGGGAAACTTGCAGTTTTAAAAATTTTTTGATTCATTGTCTTTGGTCATACCATTTTTAATACATATTGAATAAACTTTGGTCATATCGTACCTCTAAAATTTTTTATTTAATATTTCAATTATTGAATTTATTTTTGTCTGGTATTAGATATTTGGTAGTCCACTCAAGTTTAAAAAAAATACTAAAATTGGTAACAGAAAGATTTTGCAAAAATGTATTCTTTAAAAACCGTGATATTATTTGAAAATGTCATCTGTTTCATCAAAATAAGCTAAGTATGTAAAAGTGAATTTAATTGACAAAATGCGTTGATAAAAAAAATCATTGTCACACCATTCGTCTAATACGTTAACCAATCATTACTTAGAAAAAGAAATATGCTACTATGTTGTCAAAAGTTATATTAAATATATCAAATATTATTTAAAAACAGTTATCATGTACTCAAAGCTTGGTTTATTATTATTATTGAATTATAAAATGTCACATTTATTTATAAATGATGTAGCTAATAAATAAAATGCGTAGCAAGAAGTTTTTAAAGAACCAATCAGAATCCGAATCAAAATTTACTTGCTTATTAGTCTCACAAAAAAGTTAATCTTACCAGCTTACCGCGATTCAGTCTGCAGTCTCTGACAAGTAAAAGTTTTACTAACAGCAATGTACAGACGAAGAATAAAATCTGTTAGAAAAAATAATTTTTACGAATGCCGTACGAATTCCAACAGCCTCTCAGAAGATCAGGAAACAGACGATTCAATGAGTGATGATGAAATTTATACAGCAAAATATGAAGTCAGTGATAGAAAAGATGATTCAGTTGGAAGTTAAATTCGAGAATGACAATGAACCAAGAAGTTACTACACAACGAAAGATCATGGTTAATTTGGATATTATAGATTTATCTATCAGCTCTAATTGAAGAGCTGTTATATGAAATCACCATCCAATAAGTTAGATTATTGGCTTTATTATAAAGATATTTTACATGTAGATGTATGTAAATTGTTATGAGACACGTACTACTTAGAATTTTGGGGAGATGTATGGATTTACTTCCACAACCCCTTTCGGTACCGCATTTCGGTGTTGTGATAAGAAAATCAATCAGTATGGTGTACAAAGTAAGCATTTTTACGTATAGACTCAAAGATTTTATAATACGTGTGACATATTTTAATATCTTTGTATAGACTATAGCATTAGATGTAGCACATAATGATACTTAACCTAATATGTCTATTTTTTCAGAGATTAGTCGACGGCAATTGCAAACATGTGAGAAGTTTCGAACATTCCGTGGATCAGAATACCAAAGAAATGAAAAAGAGACGGAAAAGAATACGTATCGACTACGGAACCGCTACGACCTGTATTTTCAACTATCTTGCTGACGACGTGGGTGTCCATATGCAGTTTTTTGTTTGAAATTGACCTCGAGGATTGTGATTTCTTGTTGTTCTTCTGATTGTTGAAGGCAAGTTGTTAACGGCCCGTGTTGGTTCTGGGTCTTTGAAAGATTTGTGATTTTGTTTAGTTGATGTTGAGGTTCTTATTTAATGCCCACTCTTTTACGTGCTGTAATTCGACTATTTCGAAATTCTCCTGCGATGGAATCAGATGTGTCAGCTGCACATTTAATAATGACGCTGCTTTTAATCTGCTTATCCTTCTTGGATGTTCATCACTAGCTTACCCCACGATTCATCTATACTTAATCATGGTGTCCTTCACCTGTATCATCGCATCGTTATTAATAGATAATTTCTTTTTTCTCAGAATTTTCATTCAATCTGTGTAATTGTCATATATTATTTGTATATTACCCAGCGTTTGTTGCGAACGTGAGGATTCTCACTCGTGTTTTTTATGTTCCTTTTTTTACGAATGGGTATTCAGATAAAACCACAAAATCGGAATCCTCGATTTGCCATTGTTTTGACCGATAACGATTCACTGTTTTTCATTAGCCTAATCATATCACAATTGTCATATGCTAAAGTTTCGTGTCTTTTACAGAATTTCAGACAGTCTAGTTGACCATCATTTGTTAGATAGAACGTGAGCTTAATATCCATGTGTTCACGCTCTTTTCTACGAATGGGTTGGAAATCTAAATGAAACTACAAAAGCCGATAAAACAGCAATACGTAATACATCCTCAGAACATGCTTGGCAAATGGCATCATCGGAAATGCTCTGTAGAGTGTCAGATGAATTTTATCAACGATTTTAGGAATATTTAAATTAGTAGTTACTTAAGTAATAATTTACAAAAAGATTATAAGAAATTTATCTATAATACGATTTTACAAGACATTTACTAGGTCTTGATAAGTTTATAAACATTTTATTAAATATTTAATAAAAAGTTTATGAATTATTGGCAAGTATTTACCAAATATTTAATAAAACTAATAAGTTGAGATGACACGGGAAATCTATCATGGACAAGATATAGCACCAATCTGACATTACGTACATGGATATGTTCAGTTAATTTGATTTGAATCAAACACTGTTAGTTTGACTTGAAGTGAATTAAACAAGCTTGAAGCTTTTTTGAATTTGCTGCTTCTGTCATGTCAGGTCATCTAAAAGATGATCAGAGAAAATGGATTTTGAAATCCTTTTTGCAAAAACAAGAATGCTGAAAAGGTGCGAATGGAATGGAGAGATGCCTTTCACAGCAATCCTCCATCAAGATTTGCTATTTATCGCATTCGAGATAAATTTGAAAAGACCGGTTCGGTAGAGAATGCACCGAAGTCAGGACCGCCCACTTCGATCAGTTTCAATAACATCAAACGAGGAGCTAGTGGCCCAACACATTTGTTCAAAAGTCCAAAGAAGTCAACAAGAAGAGCCTCATTGGAGTTGGACATTTCTCTAAGCTTACTTGGAGAAGCTGATGAGGAAAGTTGAGTTGAAAACCATACCGACCCCTCGGACTGTTGCACGCACCTTTTCTACCGGATGATGCTGAACGACGCTTGCAGTTTGCTGTGCTCATGTTGTCGGAAATTCGGGAGAACCCAGATTTGCTTGACAAGATAGTTTGGTCTGACGAAGCCAGTTTCAAAATATCAGGTCACGTAAATAGACATAACTGTGTCTACTGGTTCCCTGAAAATCCGCACATCGGTATCAAACACAATGAGGCTGAAACCAGCCTGGCTTAATCGCCTGGGCCGGTATGTCAAGCAACGGTGTGATTGGGCCAGTATTTTTTGAAAGAACTGTGACGGCTGAGGTGTACCTTCAAATGCTCCAATCCTTTGCGATTCTGAGAGATTGCAGTCATTGAACAACTTCAATGAGCTGTACTTTCAGCAGGATGGTGCATCCAGCGCATTTTGCAGTGAGTGTCAGAAGCTATTCTGAATGACACTTTTCCAGGAAAGTGGATCGGGAGGACTGTGGTAGCATCCTTTGGCCTCCTCGCTTCCCGAACTAACTCCGATGGACTTTTTCTTTTGGGCGTTGTAAAGGAGAAAGTGTACGGGACGAAAAACCTCACACACTTTTCAACTCCGCTCCTAACATCACAGATGCCTGTCAAGAGATCAGTGATGACAGGAACTTGTGCAGAAGCTGTGTGCCACAGTGTGGCCGAAAAGGACTACAGAGAATGTGCCGATGTCCATGGTGGACATTTTGAGCATTTGCGTTCGTGATTTTTGCAAACTTTAAGTTGATTTAATTTTCTTGATATGTTGAATAGGCCTTGGTTATTCATTTGTTCATTTTTTTGTTAGGAAACCAAGCAAATCAAAATGGTAGTAGCGTTTTAATGTTAATACTTTATTAATTTCCAGTCTCCTCTAGGCCATCGTCAGAAGCTTCTGACGAGGGTCTAAGAGGGGTAAGGCTGGAATTAACAATAGGTGAAGGACATTTGGATGTCAGCTGTTCTTCCTTCTTCGCCTCCCTGTCTTGTGTTGACGACAGCGTCTTCGGTGCACCAGGCTGAGGGGCGCGGAGGACATTCGAATGTCAGCTGTTTCTTCCTTCTGCTCCGCAGTAACACTGAAACAAAACTACTATTCTTGTTTACATGGTTTCCTAATAATTTTTTTTGATAGATGTTGGATAGTTATCTCGACTTCTCATGCATCGGTACTAGATTCAAATTGGGTGTTGTAGTGAAATATGTAGGCATGAAAACACTGGAGATCATGAGATATTTTAATATGATTTACGCGATGTCAAAGAGTATTGAATTTTTGCCCCTTACGAATACAAGGCATATTAGCTATCTGTGGCATCGTGAAAAAGATTATTATGACATAGCTTATTAATCTATAGCATTAAGACATAGCTTCTCAAGGCCAATTTCTACTGTTAGCCTACTTTTGAAACACCTTGTATAAATTTAGTCATTTGCATTTTACTATATATATATATATATATATATATATATATATTATACTATATACTAATATATAGACTATAGTAAAAAGTGAGATAACTTGCGCCACTAGTCAGTATTAGTGCTGGTAGTTCGCGATATCTCTGTAATGGTCAGGCCCGTGATAGTCTAAATGTTAATGTTTGGCAGCCCCTTCTTCCGCAATAAGATAAAAATAATAGCAACTACCTGTAATTTGCCTCCTATTTGGTAAAAATTATTTGTTTCACTTAATCGGTATTGCGGAAGGAAAGATAAAGATAAGGGCCTCCTAGTTTCCATATGTAACCTGTAGCTTTTAACTGTAGCTCCGTAATGGCCAGCAAATATTTGCAAAACATGGTTAGGGTTCTGTGCTCTTCATCATTCCACTTAGCTGATCCTTCAAAGCAGTTCGCGATCGTTGATTATGTCACTTTATGCATGAAGGCTTGTTGATGATGGAGACGCGGTGCCTGTCTGACAGTATTCGTGTTTAACCAATTTACTTTTTTTATAATAAAGCTACATCGTCGAAACAATTCCTTTTCTCTGCCTACCACTCAGTTAGATAATTATTTCGGGACACCATTTCTACCAGTTTATACTCAGCTACATGTTGATAAAGGATCATCTATCCTTCTCTGTAATTCACACATAGAGCGATAAACAGAACAAGCATACATTTGTGGATGACATAAATAGCTGTTGTCCACATCCTTTAGCATACACATTAGGTACACATATTGCAATTATCTCTACAAAGGAAAATATTAATTCATTGTTTTCGTATTCATGATAGGTTGTAGAAGTGGGCAAAAGCTTAAAAGAGGACAAAGTGCCACCTCTATTTTCGGTCAGAATTATGTAAATATCTAATTAATCTTGAATAACACCCGTGTTTGCTCGCAAGTAAAACTACATGCGTTGGATATTTGTGGTTTTTTTTTAAATATTCATAACAGGCGATTATTGGAGGTAGGCGTTTATTTGGAACATTCTGATTGAAATTTAGCCTGAAAGCATTTTGAATATTGTTGAATATTTGTCTAATTGACCAATAAGTAATTGAATTATGTCCTCTCGACTATCTATCAAGCGACTGCCTCTGTTTGACACGGTTTTTGGTAAACATCGTGCATGTTTAATTCTTTTTTTCAAATGAAGATAATTTTTCACACTTCTGAATGAAATGTGACCAATATAGTCCGGGAGCTAGCGCGAACTTGTGCAGGGAACGAGGTAGTACATAAAACTTCCACATTGCATAGTACACCTCTAACCTACTGCAAAACTTCGCGTCTGCCGGATCAGATCATTTGCTTTTCAGAAATAGAGATGATAACAAAATCCTATGTATTTCCAATGCTAAAATTATTGTGACATCTGAGGTGCTGACTCCATTTTTTCGAGTTTTTGCTCATAAAAAATGTACAAGTTGGTATTTTGTTGAACTGGTTATTATAGAAATCATCTATAGATCATGATCTTTCAAATGAGCTATCATTCAGTGACAGAGGATGAAGTGTGCAAACAGACACTACTTGTTAGGGCATATCTACAATTTTCCTGAAATTTCTATGTTGAAATTTGCAGTTACACCAACGAAAAGTGTCTGTTTGCACACTTTACTTCATCCTCTGTCACTGAATGATAGCTCATTTGAAAGATCATGATCTGTAGATGATTTCTATAATAACCAATTCAACAAAATACCAACTTGTACATTTTTTATGAGCAAAAACTCGAAAAAATGGAGTCAGCACCTCAGATGTCACAATAATTTTACCATTGGAAATACATAGGATTTTGTTATCATCTCTATTTCTGAAAAGCAAATGATCTGATCCGGCAGACGCGAAGTTTTGCAGTAGGTTAGAGGTGTACTATGCAATGTGAAAGTTTTATGTACTACCTCGTTCCCTGCACAAGTTCGAGCTAGCTCCCGGACTAATATCTTCACTTTCAGTGAAAACCAATATTTCAATTTTCATACCTCAGAAACTAATAATGACAAGTGTTAAGCGATCGGTAGCGCAGAATGTCTTCAGAAAGTATGAACAAAAGTCAAAAGTCAAAACGTTAGTTTCCAACTTGGAAAACGTAGTACAAATAGACATAACATTGATGCGATGAGTGATGAAATGATAAAAATGTCCATATACAATGAATGATGGATGGCAGATGAGATGTACAAGTAAGTGAAATGATGATACGGATCGGAAGAAAAGGCCATGCATAAATCATTACATGCATTACAACTCAGATGTCAAAATTGATCATGAATTATCTGCATATTGAAAAACATGCATGTTCAATAATATTAACATTATCTCGCGTCTTAGGATGAATAAATCTTAGCTGTGATTTTTCATCTTTTCTGGATTAATTTCTTGTTTATAAAATAATCACAATTTGTTTATAAGTTTTATTCATAAGTTTTGGAGAGCCGGTCAAAACTATATTTACTAGCGAAATATACTAGCGAACAAGTATATTTCGCAAGCAAGATTTCTATGACATGATACAGAAGCCAAAATCAGGTGATCTATTGAAATTAACAACATATATACTTAGAAATTATAATTATTATTCGAAAATATTATTCGAATTATTATATAGAAAATATTAGAATTAGAGCTATTATACACTTAGAAATTACAGGATACATCATTTTCATTTATTAAGTAGCATCAAGGCTATAACTTTAAATGATTGAAAATATATTTCGCACAAATTTACCAACCTGCATCACCGCCACTAGCAGAGCAGGCTCAAAATCTTCTAATTCTCTCTAAGTTCATTGAGTCCACCTTATCTCTCTTATGCTCAATGCATTCCCATTGCTCTTCAGCCAATCCTTCAGAGAGTGATTGGTGGGAGAATGTGGATGCGAATCCTTTCACCCTTTTACCAATTCATTCCACGTAAGCTCGATCGGTGAAAAACTCGATCGAAAAAACAGGTCAAGCTCGATCGAGACCTGTAACATGTTCATCCACAAGGGAAAGTGGTCTCATAAATTAATACATTAAAATTCAATAAGTTATTGACAAGCATGCGTACAGCATGTCCGTAAGATTTAAATTGCGCTTCTCTGTCGAAAGTCGACATGCGGTTCTAGCGCAACATTTGATGCCAACAGCAGATTTCAAGACTATTGCTAGACGCGGAACTCTCCAAAACCGATTTTTCTTCGATCTCGGTTTCCCGATCTTACAACTTTTTCTGTTCACACCAATGTATCAACCAACTCCTAACAGCTAGCATTGGCGATACATTTAAACTCCTTGCCAACAATATAATAAGCATACGTCAGCAACGAATCCTTCCAATAGCCATACATTTCACGAACTCCTCTTGGTGCTTCATCATGCAGTTGCGACTTATGTCAAAAAGACAGTAAAATTTGTAATTATGCGATGTTTTAACTTATCCAAACGTTGATCCTGTGTAAAAGGATGAGTGATATCTTCATTTGGTTCTGTGATGTAAAATCATGTAGTTGAAAACGTTAACTGCATCTATCAGGATGACTAACATAAATTCACTTCTGACCACTGATATTGATAAATTTGCAAAAGAATATCAGCCCACCCACTAAAAAATTCTAAAAGTGCGCCCTCCTTGTAATACAAGGCAACATTGTTTTCCAAGCTATTTCATGCTTTTCAGTCCAAGACTGGATGGCAAAGAAAGCGGAGACAATATTGTGCGTAACACAGCTGTTGTATAGTCGTTCCTCAAACAATCATCCTTCAACAGTGCTGTCACGTGATCATGGGATAGGGCTCGGTACACAACGAAGACATTATCTTTGGTACACAAAGACATAGACATTATCTTTGGCCATAGAAAAGGTTGCAACAGTAATCCAAGAGAGATGTGAAGATTTGAAGCGATGTCAGTGAGTTCTTGATAGGTTTAATCTGTCGGACTGCGGCGAAACAAGAGGAAACGGTAGCCGAAACCAGATCTTTCATCGAAAGACAGGGATCAGATGAATACCAAGACTTCGAATAGAGAATTGATATTCTGATGTAAATCCTGGAACAGGGAAACATTCAAGGCACGTGAACAAAGTGATTCGTTCATGTGTTAAAAATGGCAACCAATTTTGTAGTTTTGGTGCTTGTATTGAAAACTTAATATTTGTATTAATAGACTCGAAAGCTTCTCGAACTGATCTGAAGTGGTTTCATCGTGCTCTAAAGGACCGATAATACTGTCATCTATGTAAATGCTTGTGCAAACTTGGGTTTGAAAATTTAGCTTTGTAAAGCCATAGAGTAGGGATATGTAGGTAGTGGTAGTGTCGACTCAGAAAAAGTGTCTGCATACAGTGAAAATTTTTATATGAAAAGATTCAGTTTTTTGCGGAGATTACTTTACGTTCCTACGGTCAAAAAAATTATTTGAACAGTTTTGAAAATGCTAAATTTTTGCCAATTTAAATACTACTGACATGACTCCCGTTGTAGGTAGTATGAAACAAGTTGGATATCAAAAGGAATGAACATTCGCTAAAAAGCATCGTAACTAAGCGGGAATTATGCTCATGATCAAAGAAATCTAATGAACGGCATTATAATGGAAGTCTTCATGAAAAAGTCGAGATCCTATTGTGCTGTCGTGGCTGAATTTATGACTCACTAAAGTTATGTTTCACTTCTTGAATTTGAATGGTGATGTGGACCCATTTACATCCTTCAAAGTTAATTGAAATCATTGTCTTTGATTATGTGATTTTTCTCATCCAGTGACAGGTTGTTTATGATATGATCTCGCTTAAGAAGATTCTCTTGAGGTTGAGCATGAAAGCAAGAGCAGGTCATCGAGTTGCCAATTTAGCTAACATGGCCTCACCAAGGCTGTCAGACACGGACTATCTGTAAAATATAATATCATTTCCTTCTGCTTTATGCTATCATGATCAGTCGATTCCGTTATAATTTCTTCAAAACTGCAAAAATTTGCATATCTCACATTTGGCAAAAATTCCGACCATTCCGATTGTATCACCATTGAGTTCATTTAATAAAATCGAAAGTGTACACGAAAGTATAAATGCGGAGTTACCACTCTACCTAATATACTTACTCTATGGTAAAGCCTTAGTTTCTATTTTGTGCATCAAATTAGGCGATGAAAAATGAAATACCATAGGAAACTCCTCTAATAAGATTTTAATTCCTAAATTCCGGTTTATTTTTCTGCTACTTTTCCGGTGTAATACTGCTTGGATACATGAATATTGCGGACTGACGAGAATCTGAACCACGTTTCATCGAAATCATCTCTAATATATGCTTTAGCCCAGCTGGAGATCCTAAGAATGATTTATAATAATAATAAGCATTTATTTGTAGATAAACAGCCACGGACGGCTGATCATAATGCGCATAAAGGGATAAAAAAGCATGTGAAAAGGCATTAGGTCACAGCTACGAAAAAGGCGATCCACAAGATGGAAGGAAGGAAGGAGCGAATGCAACCCATTCACTCTGTGGCGGGTATGCAGGCGAACATCAGTGTGAGAGGCGAGTTGGTGTAACAGGTGGACTGTTACAAGTATTTGGGATCTGTGAAATGCTCAAATAGCGACTATAGCAAGGATATCCGAGAGAGGATTGGAACGGCTAGGAAAAGGGCAATTGAACTTGTGAATATCTGAAAAGATTATAGGGATAAAGGAAAGCTACAAAATACGTGTATGGTGAAAGCGTTGGTGAGGATCCGAGGCGTGGACTGAAAGTGGCCGACGTTCAGATCCATTCGTGCAGCCCAAATGCTGGTCTCATAGAAGAATGTCAAAGATCAGTTGGCGATGACAGACGGACCAACGTCAATGTCGAGTAGCAAGAAATGACTACGCAATACGGCAGACTTCAGGTTTTCGAGATGGTGAAAAGAAGGAAGTTGGTGTTCTTCGGACATGCATACAGACGGAAAGAGCTGGTTAAAGATATGATAGTAGGACATTCATCCGGAAGGAAAGCCGAAGAAGAGGCAGGCCTCGCGGACGATATGAAGAAGGACATTAAAGATATGGACGAAAACGATATTGGGAATGGCGGTGAAGAAGACCGAGAATCGACATCATTCGGAGAACTCTGGTTAGTGCTGCGCCTACAAAACGACGGAGGGACGGCTAGCTTCGATCCGAAGATGCTGAAATGGAAATGACATGCACTTAAGCTCTGTTTTGTCTATTATTTCAGCAGCGGTCATTGGAGACTATCCCACGGAACTTTTTCAGGACAATGGTCGTTTTTCATTATCAGACATAAATTGATTTTCTTTTAATATTGTCAAAACACAGAATACATTAATGCGAACAGTATCTAAGAAATTCAAAAATACAGTATGTTCTTTATTTCAGAAAGTCCACAGCACACATACAAATACTGGAATAGTATTTGCATTTCCGATGTAAATACAGATGTACAATTAAACAATTTGTTTCAAAGTTGCACAGAGATACATGCAGGCTTGCATTTCACCGTCTAGGTTCTCAACTGCTTCTCTTACATCCAATTTGCGTGAAATGCTCATAATAGAAAACTGCACATGATGAAAACGAGCATGTGAATTTTTCGGGTCATGTACATGTAGAACGCAAATCTGAAAAATCCTTGGGGACGATGACCTTACACCTTTTGTGGCGAGGATTGCATATAACTGCAATTCCTATTTGTATGTAAGAGAAGTGTTTATGCGACGAGTGCTATATTAATATAATCAATCTATTCTATCGAGAACAGTACTTTAAAATCGCACTTTCCACTCGATTAATTGACATATGAAACAGGAAAATACACACTTAATCGAGTTTTTTTCTTTCTTTTTGTCTGTTGCAAAATAGGATTTTCTAGTTAATGATCCTGTCGCAACCTACGGCTCCTATATAACGAAAAAGCCACTCGAATTGAAATCGCAATTTGAATTCGAAAATTCGAGGAGGACAATTAGATGTTGTAGTACATATAATGAAAATAATATTAATATAAAGAAGATATTATAAATATCATAAGCGCATAGGGTGCATGGGATAGGAAAATGCGCAATAAAATCAAATAGGGTCCACTTATAGATTACTTTCAACACATATGTTCACCATCATTTTAACTAGTGACACCCCCAATTCAAATACTATCCAATCAGATGAAATTATGATAACTGCACTCGGCTGACTCAAGCTAATGCAAACCGAATATGAGATGAAATAGTAACCTTGTATTTGTGTGGTCGTTTCAGATTTTTCAGTGTTCTTTGCCGGACGCTTCTTCATAAATGCAAACCCGTTAAATGTCTTTACTTTCCACAATACTTGTGCTATAAGAGGAGTTAGTATTGGACTTGACGATTATTTTTAATCAATAGATAACTGACATAGTTTAATGATGATTGACAGAATGCGATGATAAACTATCAAGTTGTTCAAAATTTTACCATGAAAAAGGCCAGAAAATCGGGAGATATGTTGGGTATCAGACAATGTCATAAAGCTATGCTGTACGAGGCCATTCTGTTGAAGATCTCAAAAGGAGGACTTCTAAAATTACTTTGTTTTATTGCTGAATTCGTTTGATTAATTTTGTTGAGAAAAAGAATCCTTTTAAGAGAAAGCGAAGTCCATATATAATGGATAGTTTTATACGTTAGTGATAAAATTGAGTACATGAGTTGCAGTGAAGCTATTCCCATAACAAGTTTCCATATATTTCCAGTATATTTCCCACAATAATTTTGCAACAACTGAAAATGTATTTAATTTGATAGGATTCACTTATTTATTAGGCATCCACGATATCACGATCTTGATAGCTGTTGCTACATAGTCCATCGTTATATTGTAGAGACGTACTTTAAACAAATGCACGTTGCCGAATTCTTGCCATGACGAATGTAGCCACAGTCTTCCAATCAGTTTCATCATCCTCCATTGTGAATCATAGCGAAATCAAGATTTTAGACCTTCGCCTGGTTTAAAATTATTCGTTCTAAACACAGCCAAAACTGAACTTGGTTTTTAAAAATTACAAACTCACCTAAAGAAGTCCTTAGAAATTGCGGGTGGGAAACTAAGAGTGGCAATTTGGCTATTTTTTGGCATCTTCTTATTCGAGACATCATTCGTTTAGAGAGTGTCTCTACACAAATTTATGATTGCTGTTGTCGGCCATCAAGAATATGACATCCTGGATGCAAAATAGATAATATTCAAATAGATTTTCAATTGTTACTTAAATATAATGCTTACATCAACGGCAACACGAAAGCCTGAATGGCTTGTACATGGACACCACGGCATCCATAAGAAATTCACTTTCTTCTCATTCGGTACCTTGCTACTATGTTTGTTCCGCCCACATCTGTCCCTTTAAATAGCTTTCATCTCGCGGGTCCATGTTGATTTTATTGCTGTGAATGTTACCGTAGGTCCCTGCTTTCAAGTGCAATTGTAACCTTTGAGGATTCTAGTAACAATGGCCAATTTGTTGCAGTAACCTCCAGTTAACTACACTAGTCCCTATAGTCTTACAAAACAACATCTGTGTAGCCTTTTAATGCAGTGTAACGGAGTATTTCACATATAAAAATACATAACTGATTCTAGATACTCAAGACAACCCACTGGTTATTCAGTTTTTATTCAAAGTGCTCGACCTTTACCCAGCGGTGGTAGCTTCCATAAATATTGCCCATAATCAATATGCCATCATACATTGGTTACAATTTAATTGATTCCCTTGCCCATAGAGTAGGGATATATGGGTAGAGTGTCGGGCTCAAAAAAATTCTGTTATTGCAAAAAATATCTGTACAGTGGAAAAATTTTTTATATGAAAAGATTCAGTTTTTAACGGAGATTACGTTCCCGAGGTCCAAAAAATATTTTGAGCAGTTTTTAAAAAGACTAAATTTTGCAAATTTACATACTTCCGACATGGAAAGCCACTTTATAAAGTAGTATGAAACAAGTTGGATATCAAAAGGAGAATGAACATTTGCCTAACAAGCATTACTAATTAAGCGGAAAATTTAGGCTGGATGATCTCTAGGAAATTTCATGAAGATTAGACTTGCATTCAATGCAAGTCTTCAAGGGAAAAGTTGAGAGCTTCTTGAGCTGAGATGTCATCGATTCAAGTTTTTTATTGCGGAGATTTACGTTCCCGTGGTCCAAAAAAATATTTGAGCACTTTTTGAAAAAAGGTTCAAAATTTTCGCCAATTGATATACTACCGAGAAGACGCCCCCTTTATAAGTAGTATTGAAAACAAGTGTGGATATCAAAAGGAAGATGAATATTTGCTATCTCTATCCAATCACAAATACACCCTACCGCGCGGAAATCAAACAGATTCTCAAGGGCTTTTCATGCTCCCTCCCCCCCCACCTCCCCTGCCCCCCCCACCCCCCCTCACACCCCCCCCCATCCCCACTGGAGTCTCATGAAACCAGTCGCGTCTTCTATGCGTCTTTCTTGGTGAACGTCCAGTTTTTAATTCAATTTTCATGCATGATTTTTTGACTCACACTAACAGTTATGTTTCACTTCTTGAATTGAAAGGTGATTGTGGACCCCATTTACTCTTCAAAGTTAATTTGAAATCATTGTCTTTTGATATGTGATTTTTCTCATCCAGTGACAGGTTGTTTTGATATGGATCTCGTTTTAAGACTGCTTCTCTTGAGGTTGAGCTGATGCAAGAGCAGGCGCGACGTTGCCAATTAGCTAACATGGCCTCACAAGGCTGTCAGGACACGGACTAACTGTAAAATATAATTACATTTCCTTCTTGCTTTTATGCTATCATGATCAGTCGATTCCGTTTTATTTCTTCAAAACTGCAAAAATATGATATCTCA
>CAJQUW010002042.1:0-51264 GCA_907163375.1 Prostheceraeus crozeri | reverse complement strand
AATTGCCATGCAAAAGATGTGCGGCTGGTAGGATTCGAACCTACGACCAAGGTTAACTAGACCTGCGCTCTAACCAACTGAGCTACGAGCCACTTACGCGACTCTGTCAATTGGCAGGATCAAACCCTCACCACCACACATCAGTTGTCAAGGCAATAATAATCAATGACTAAATAACACGTCACAATTGTGACCGCCGACATTAAGGCAAGTAGCGGGGATCGATTGTCCACCAAAGCATCTTAAACCATGTCGTGAATGCAATTAACAACAATGAAATTAAATAAACGATAGATCAATTTGCCATGCAAAAGATGTGCGGCTGGTAGGATTCGAACCTACGACCAAGGTTAACTAGACCTGCGCTCTAACCAACCGAGCTACGAGCCACTTACGCGACTCTGTCAATTGGCAGGATCAAACCCTCACCACCACACATCAGTTGTCAAGGCAATAATAATCAATGAATAAATAACACGTCACAATTGTGACCGCCGACATTAAGGCAAGTAGCGGGGATCGATTGTCCACCAAAGCATCTTAAACCATGTCGTGAATGCAATTAACAACAATGAAATTAAATAAACGATAGATCAAATTGCCATGCAAAAGATGTGCGGCTGGTAGGATTCGAACCTACGACCAAGGTTAACTAGACCTGCGCTCTAACCAACCGAGCTACGAGCCACTTTACGCGACTCTGTCTATTGGCAGGATCAAACCCTCACCACCACACATCAGTTGTCAAGGCAATAATAATCAATGAATAAATAACACGTCACAATTGTGACCGCCGACATTAAGGCAATAAGCGGGGATCGATTGTCCACCAAAGCATCTTAAACCATGTCGTGAATGCAATTAACAACAATGAAATTAAATAAACGATAGATCAAATTGCCATGCAAAAGATGTGCGGCTGGTAGGATTCGAACCTACGACCAAGGTTAACTAGACCTGCGCTCTAACCAACCGAGCTACGAGCCACTTACGCGACTCTGTCAATTGGCAGGATCAAACCCTCACCACCACACATCAGTTGGTGTCAAGGCAATAATAATCAATGAATAAATAACACGTCACAATTGTGACCGCCGACATTAAGGCAAGTAGCGGGGATCGATTGTCCACCAAAGCATCTTAAACCATGTCGTGAATGCAATTAACAACAATGAAATTAAATAAACGATAGATCAAATTGCCATGCAAAAGATGTGCGGCTGGTAGGATTCGAACCTACGACCAAGGTTAACTAGACCTGCGCTCTAACCAACGAGCTACGAGCCACTTACGCGACTCTGTCAATTGGCAGGATCAAACCCTCACCACCACACATCAGTTGTCAAGGCAATAATAATCAATGAATAAATAACACGTCACAATTGTGACCGCCGACATTAAGGCAAGTAGCGGGGATCGATTGTCCACCAAAGCATCTTAAACCATGTCGTGAATGCAATTAACAACAATGAAATTAAATAAACGATAGATCAAAATTGCCATGCAAAAGATGTGCGGCTGGTAGGATTCGAACCTACGACCAAGGTTAACTAGACCTGCGCTCTAACCAACCGAGCTACGAGCCACTTACGCGACTCTGTCAATTGGCAGGATCAAACCCTCACCACCACACATCAGTTGTCAAGGCAATAATAATCAATGAATAAATAACACGTCACAATTGTGACCGCCGACATTAAGGCAAGTAGCGGGGATCGATTGTCCACCAAAGCATCTTAAACCATGTCGTGAATGCAATTAACAACAATGAAATTAAATAACCGATAGATCAAATTGCCATGCAAAAGATGTGCGGCTGGTAGGATTCGAACCTACGACCAAGGTTAACTAGACCTGCGCTCTAACCAACCGAGCTACGAGCCACTTACGCGACTCTGTCAATTGGCAGGATCAAACCCTCACCACCACACATCAGTTGTCAAGGCAATAATAATCAATGAATAAATAACACGTCACAATTGTGACCGCCGACATTAAGGCAAGTAGCGGGGATCGATTGTCCACCAAAGCATCTTAAACCATGTCGTGAATGCAATTAACAACAATGAAATTAAATAAACGATAGATCAAATTGCCATGCAAAAGATGTGCGGCTGGTAGGATTCGAACCTACGACCAAGGTTAACTAGACCTGCGCTCTAACCAACCGAGCTACGAGCCACTTACGCGACTCTGTCAATTGGCAGGATCAAACCCTCACCACCACACATCAGTTGTCAAGGCAATAATAATCAATGAATAAATAACACGTCACAATTGTGACCGCCGACATTAAGGCAAGTAGCGGTGATCGATTGTCCACCAAAGCATCTTAAACCATGTCGTGAATGCAATTAACAACAATGAAATTAAATAAACGATAGATCAAATTGCCATGCAAAAGATGTGCGGCTGGTAGGATTCGAACCTACGACCAAGGTTAACTAGACCTGCGCTCTAACCAACCGAGCTACGAGCCACTTACGCGACTCTGTCAATTGGCAGGATCAAACCCTCACCACCACACATCAGTTGTCAAGGCAATAATAATCAATGAATAAATAACACGTCACAATTGTGACCGCCGACATTAAGGCAAGTAGCGGGGATCGATTGTCCACCAAAGCATCTTAAACCATGTCGTGAATGCAATTAACAACAATGAAATTAAATAAACGATAGATCAAATTGCCATGCAAAAGATGTGCGGCTGGTAGGATTCGAACCTACGACCAAGGTTAACTAGACCTGCGCTCTAACCAACCGAGCTACGAGCCACTTACGCGACTCTGTCAATTGGCAGGATCAAACCCTCACCACCACACATCAGTTGTCAAGGCAATAATAATCAATGAATAAATAACACGTCACAATTGTGACCGCCGACATTAAGGCAAGTAGCGGGGATCGATTGTCCACCAAAGCATCTTAAACCATGTCGTGAATGCAATTAACAACAATGAAATTAAATAAACGATAGATCAAATTGCCATGCAAAAGATGTGCGGCTGGTAGGATTCGAACCTACGACCAAGGTTAACTAGACCTGCGCTCTAACCAACTGAGCTACGAGCCACTTACGCGACTCTGTCAATTGGCAGGATCAAACCCTCACCACCACACATCAGTTGTCAAGGCAATAATAATCAATGAATAAATAACACGTCACAATTGTGACCGCCGACATTAAGGCAAGTAGCGGGGATCGATTGTCCACCAAGCATCTTAAACCATGTCGTGAATGCAATTAACAACAATGAAATTAAATAAACGATAGATCAAATTGCCATGCAAAAGATGTGCGGCTGGTAGGATTCGAACCTACGACCAAGGTTAACTAGACCTGCGCTCTAACCAACCGAGCTACGAGCCACTTACGCGACTCTGTCAATTGGCAGGATCAAACCCTCACCACCACACATCAGTTGTCAAGGCAATAATAATCAATGAATAAATAACACGTCACAATTGTGACCGCCGACATTAAGGCAAGTAGCGGGGATCGATTGTCCACCAAAGCATCTTAAACCATGTCGTGAATGCAATTAACAACAATGAAATTAAATAAACGATAGATCAAATTGCCATGCAAAAGATGTGCGGCTGGTAGGATTCGAACCTACGACCAAGGTTAACTAGACCTGCGCTCTAACCAACCGAGCTACGAGCCACTTACGCGACTCTGTCAATTGGCAGGATCAAACCCTCACCACCACACATCAGTTGTCAAGGCAATAATAATCAATGAATAAATAACACGTCACAATTGTGACCGCCGACATTAAGGCAAGTAGCGGGGATCGATTGTCCACCAAAGCATCTTAAACCATGTCGTGAATGCAATTAACAACAATGAAATTAAATAAACGATAGATCAAATTGCCATGCAAAAGATGTGCGGCTGGTAGGATTCGAACCTACGACCAAGGTTAACTAGACCTGCGCTCTAACCAACGAGCTACGAGCCACTTACGCGACTCTGTCAATTGGCAGGATCAAACCCTCACCACCACACATCAGTTGTCAAGGCAATAATAATCAATGAATAAATAACACGTCACAATTGTGACCGCCGACATTAAGGCAAGTAGCGGGGATCGATTGTCCACCAAAGCATCTTAAACCATGTCGTGAATGCAATTAACAACAATGAAATTAAATAAACGATAGATCAAATTGCCATGCAAAAGATGTGCGGCTGGTAGGATTCGAACCTACGACCAAGGTTAACTAGACCTGCGCTCTAACCAACCGAGCTACGAGCCACTTACGCGACTCTGTCAATTGGCAGGATCAAACCCTCACCACCACACATCAGTTGTCAAGGCAATAATAATCAATGAATAAATAACACGTCACAATTGTGACCGCCGACATTAAGGCAAGTAGCGGGGATCGATTGTCCACCAAAGCATCTTAAACCATGTCGTGAATGCAATTAACAACAATGAAATTAAATAAACGATAGATCAAATTGCCATGCAAAAGATGTGCGGCTGGTAGGATTCGAACCTACGACCAAGGTTAACTAGACCTGCGCTCTAACCAACCGAGCTACGAGCCACTTACGCGACTCTGTCAATTGGCAGGATCAAACCCTCACCACCACACATCAGTTGTCAAGGCAATAATAATCAATGAATAAATAACACGTCACAATTGTGACCGCCGACATTAAGGCAAGTAGCGGTGATCGATTGTCCACCAAAGCATCTTAAACCATGTCGTGAATGCAATTAACAACAATGAAATTAAATAAACGATAGATCAAATTGCCATGCAAAAGATGTGCGGCTGGTAGGATTCGAACCTACGACCAAGGTTAACTAGACCTGCGCTCTAACCAACCGAGCTACGAGCCACTTACGCGACTCTGTCAATTGGCAGGATCAAACCCTCACCACCACACATCAGTTGTCAAGGCAATAATAATCAATGAATAAATAACACGTCACAATTGTGACCGCCGACATTAAGGCAAGTAGCGGGGATCGATTGTCCACCAAAGCATCTTAAACCATGTCGTGAATGCAATTAACAACAATGAAATTAAATAAACGATAGATCAAATTGCCATGCAAAAGATGTGCGGCTGGTAGGATTCGAACCTACGACCAAGGTTAACTAGACCTGCGCTCTACCAACCGAGCTACGAGCCACTTACGCGACTCTGTCAATTGGCAGGATCAAACCCTCACCACCACACATCAGTTGTCAAGGCAATAATAATCAATGAATAAATAACACGTCACAATTGTGACCGCCGACATTAAGGCAAGTAGCGGGGATCGATTGTCTACCAAACATCTTAAACCATGTCGTGAATTCAATTAACAACAATGAAATTAAATAAACGATAGATCAAATTGCCATGCAAAAGATGTGCGGCTGGTAGGATTCGAACCTACGACCAAGGTTAACTAGACCTGCGCTCTACCAACCGAGCTACGAGCCACTTACGCGACTCTGTCAATTGGCAGGATCAAACCCTCACCACCACACATCAGTTGTCAAGGCAATAATAATCAATGAATAAATAACACGTCACAATTGTGACCGCCGACATTAAGGCAAGTAGCGGGGATCGATTGTCCACCAAAGCATCTTAAACCATGTCGTGAATGCAATTAACAACAATGAAATTAAATAAACGATAGATCAAATTGCCATGCAAAAGATGTGCGGCTGGTAGGATTCGAACCTACGACCAAGGTTAACTAGACCTGCGCTCTAACCAACCGAGCTACGAGCCACTTACGCGACTCTGTCAATTGGCAGGATCAAACCCTCACCACCACACATCAGTTGTCAAGGCAATAATAATCAATGAATAAATAACACGTCACAATTGTGACCGCCGACATTAAGGCAAGTAGCGGGGATCGATTGTCCACCAAAGCATCTTAAACCATGTCGTGAATGCAATTAACAACAATGAAATTAAATAAACGATAGATCAAATTGCCATGCAAAAGATGTGCGGCTGGTAGGATTCGAACCTACGACCAAGGTTAACTAGACCTGCGCTCTAACCAACCGAGCTACGAGCCACTTACGCGACTCTGTCAATTGGCAGGATCAAACCCTCACCACCACACATCAGTTGTCAAGGCAATAATAATCAATGAATAAATAACACATCACAATTGTGACCGCCGACATTAAGGCAAGTAGCGGGGATCGATTGTCCACCAAAGCATCTTAAACCATGTCGTGAATGCAATTAACAACAATGAAATTAAATAAACGATAGATCAAATTGCCATGCAAAAGATGTGCGGCTGGTAGGATTCGAACCTACGACCAAGGTTAACTAGACCTGCGCTCTAACCAACCCAGCTACGAGCCACTTACGCGACTCTGTCAATTGGCAGGATCAAACCCTCACCACCACACATCAGTTGTCAAGGCAATAATAATCAATGAATAAATAACACGTCACAATTGTGACCGCCGACATTAAGGCAAGTAGCGGGGATCGATTGTCCACCAAAGCATCTTAAACCATGTCGTGAATGCAATTAACAACAATGAAATTAAATAAACGATAGATCAAATTGCCATGCAAAAGATGTGCGGCTGGTAGGATTCGAACCTACGACCAAGGTTAACTAGACCTGCGCTCTAACCAACCGAGCTACGAGCCACTTACGCGACTCTGTCAATTGGCAGGATCAAACCCTCACCACCACACATCAGTTGTCAAGGCAATAATAATCAATGAATAAATAACACGTCACAATTGTGACCGCCGACATTAAGGCAAGTAGCGGGGATCGATTGTCCACCAAAGCATCTTAAACCATGTCGTGAATGCAATTAACAACAATGAAATTAAATAAACGATAGATCAAATTGCCATGCAAAAGATGTGCGGCTGGTAGGATTCGAACCTACGACCAAGGTTAACTAGACCTGCGCTCTAACCAACCGAGCTACGAGCCACTTACGCGACTCTGTCAATTGGCAGGATCAAACCCTCACCACCACACATCAGTTGTCAAGGCAATAATAATCAATGAATAAATAACACGTCACAATTGTGACCGCCGACATTAAGGCAAGTAGCGGGGATCGATTGTCTACCAAACATCTTAAACCATGTCGTGAATTCAATTAACAACAATGAAATTAAATAAACGATAGATCAAATTGCATGCAAAAGATGTGCGGCTGGTAGGATTCGAACCTACGACCAAGGTTAACTAGACCTGCGCTCTACCAACCGAGCTACGAGCCACTTACGCGACTCTGTCAATTGGCAGGATCAAACCCTCACCACCACACATCAGTTGTCAAGGCAATAATAATCAATGAATAAATAACACGTCACAATTGTGACCGCCGACATTAAGGCAAGTAGCGGGGATCGATTGTCCACCAAAGCATCTTAAACCATGTCGTGAATGCAATTAACAACAATGAAATTAAATAAACGATAGATCAAATTGCCATGCAAAAGATGTGCGGCTGGTAGGATTCGAACCTACGACCAAGGTTAACTAGACCTGCGCTCTAACCAACCGAGCTACGAGCCACTTACGCGACTCTGTCAATTGGCAGGATCAAACCCTCACCACCACACATCAGTTGTCAAGGCAATAATAATCAATGAATAAATAACACGTCACAATTGTGACCGCCGACATTAAGGCAAGTAGCGGGGATCGATTGTCCACCAAAGCATCTTAAACCATGTCGTGAATGCAATTAACAACAATGAAATTAAATAAACGATAGATCAAATTGCCATGCAAAAGATGTGCGGCTGGTAGGATTCGAACCTACGACCAAGGTTAACTAGACCTGCGCTCTAACCAACCGAGCTACGAGCCACTTACGCGACTCTGTCAATTGGCAGGATCAAACCCTCACCACCACACATCAGTTGTCAAGGCAATAATAATCAATGAATAAATAACACATCACAATTGTGACCGCCGACATTAAGGCAAGTAGCGGGGATCGATTGTCCACCAAAGCATCTTAAACCATGTCGTGAATGCAATTAACAACAATGAAATTAAATAAACGATAGATCAAATTGCCATGCAAAAGATGTGCGGCTGGTAGGATTCGAACCTACGACCAAGGTTAACTAGACCTGCGCTCTAACCAACCGAGCTACGAGCCACTTACGCGACTCTGTCAATTGGCAGGATCAAACCCTCACCACCACACATCAGTTGTCAAGGCAATAATAATCAATGAATAAATAACACGTCACAATTGTGACCGCCGACATTAAGGCAAGTAGCGGGGATCGATTGTCCACCAAAGCATCTTAAACCATGTCGTGAATGCAATTAACAACAATGAAATTAAATAAACGATAGATCAAATTGCCATGCAAAAGATGTGCGGCTGGTAGGATTCGAACCTACGACCAAGGTTAACTAGACCTGCGCTCTAACCAACCGAGCTACGAGCCACTTACGCGACTCTGTCAATTGGCAGGATCAAACCCTCACCACCACACATCAGTTGTCAAGGCAATAATAATCAATGAATAAATAACACGTCACAATTGTGACCGCCGACATTAAGGCAAGTAGCGGGGATCGATTGTCCACCAAAGCATCTTAAACCATGTCGTGAATGCAATTAACAACAATGAAATTAAATAAACGATAGATCAAATTGCCATGCAAAAGATGTGCGGCTGGTAGGATTCGAACCTACGACCAAGGTTAACTAGACCTGCGCTCTAACCAACCGAGCTACGAGCCACTTACGCGACTCTGTCAATTGGCAGGATCAAACCCTCACCACCACACATCAGTTGTCAAGGCAATAATAATCAATGAATAAATAACACGTCACAATTGTGACCGCCGACATTAAGGCAAGTAGCGGGGATCGATTGTCTACCAAACATCTTAAACCATGTCGTGAATTCAATTAACAACAATGAAATTAAATAAACGATAGATCAAATTGCCATGCAAAAGATGTGCGGCTGGTAGGATTCGAACCTACCACCAAGGTTAACTAGACCTGCGCTCTACCAACCGAGCTACGAGCCACTTACGCGACTCTGTCAATTGGCAGGATCAAACCCTCACCACCACACATCAGTTGTCAAGGCAATAATAATCAATGAATAAATAACACGTCACAATTGTGACCGCCGACATTAAGGCAAGTAGCGGGGATCGATTGTCCACCAAAGCATCTTAAACCATGTCGTGAATGCAATTAACAACAATGAAATCAAATAAACGATAGATCAAATTGCCATGCAAAAGATGTGCGGCTGGTAGGATTCGAACCTACGACCAAGGTTAACTAGACCTGCGCTCTAACCAACCGAGCTACGAGCCACTTACGCGACTCTGTCAATTGGCAGGATCAAACCCTCACCACCACACATCAGTTGTCAAGGCAATAATAATCAATGAATAAATAACACGTCACAATTGTGACCGCCGACATTAAGGCAAGTAGCGGGGATCGATTGTCCACCAAAGCATCTTAAACCATGTCGTGAATGCAATTAACAACAATGAAATCAAATAAACGATAGATCAAATTGCCATGCAAAAGATGTGCGGCTGGTAGGATTCGAACCTACGACCAAGGTTAACTAGACCTGCGCTCTAACCAACCGAGCTACGAGCCACTTACGCGACTCTGTCAATTGGCAGGATCAAACCCTCACCACCACACATCAGTTGTCAAGGGAATAATAATCAATGAATAAATAACACGTCACAATTGTGACCGCCGACATTAAGGCAAGTAGCGGGGATCGATTGTCTACCAAAGCATCTTAAACCATGTCGTGAATGCAATTAACAACAATGAAATTAAATAAACGATAGATCAAATTGCCATGCAAAAGATGTGCGGCTGGTAGGATTCGAACCTACGACCAAGGTTAACTAGACCTGCGCTCTAACCAACCCAGCTACGAGCCACTTACGCGACTCTGTCAATTGGCAGGATCAAACCCTCACCACCACACATCAGTTGTCAAGGCAATAATAATCAATGAATAAATAACACGTCACAATTGTGACCGCCGACATTAAGGCAAGTAGCGGGGATCGATTGTCCACCAAAGCATCTTAAACCATGTCGTGAATGCAATTAACAACAATGAAATTAAATAAACGATAGATCAAATTGCCATGCAAAAGATGTGCGGCTGGTAGGATTCGAACCTACGACCAAGGTTAACTAGACCTGCGCTCTAACCAACCGAGCTACGAGCCACTTACGCGACTCTGTCAATTGGCAGGATCAAACCCTCACCACCACACATCAGTTGTCAAGGCAATAATAATCAATGAATAAATAACACGTCACAATTGTGACCGCCGACATTAAGGCAAGTAGCGGGGATCGATTGTCCACCAAAGCATCTTAAACCATGTCGTGAATGCAATTAACAACAATGAAATTAAATAAACGATAGATCAAATTGCCATGCAAAAGATGTGCGGCTGGTAGGATTCGAACCTACGACCAAGGTTAACTAGACCTGCGCTCTAACCAACCGAGCTACGAGCCACTTACGCGACTCTGTCAATTGGCAGGATCAAACCCTCACCACCACACATCAGTTGTCAAGGCAATAATAATCAATGAATAAATAACACGTCACAATTGTGACCGCCGACATTAAGGCAAGTAGCGGGGATCGATTGTCCACCAAAGCATCTTAAACCATGTCGTGAATGCAATTAACAACAATGAAATTAAATAAACGATAGATCAAATTGCCATGCAAAAGATGTGCGGCTGGTAGGATTCGAACCTACGACCAAGGTTAACTAGACCTGCGCTCTAACCAACCGAGCTACGAGCCACTTACGCGACTCTGTCAATTGGCAGGATCAAACCCTCACCACCACACATCAGTTGTCAAGGCAATAATAATCAATGAATAAATAACACGTCACAATTGTGACCGCCGACATTAAGGCAAGTAGCGGGGATCGATTGTCCACCAAAGCATCTTAAACCATGTCGTGAATGCAATTAACAACAATGAAATTAAATAAACGATAGATCAAATTGCCATGCAAAAGATGTGCGGCTGGTAGGATTCGAACCTACGACCAAGGTTAACTAGACCTGCGCTCTAACCAACCGAGCTACGAGCCACTTACGCGACTCTGTCAATTGGCAGGATCAAACCCTCACCACCACACATCAGTTGTCAAGGCAATAATAATCAATGAATAAATAACACGTCACAATTGTGACCGCCGACATTAAGGCAAGTAGCGGGGATCGATTGTCCACCAAAGCATCTTAAACCATGTCGTGAATGCAATTAACAACAATGAAATTAAATAAACGATAGATCAAATTGCCATGCAAAAGATGTGCGGCTGGTAGGATTCGAACCTACGACCAAGGTTAACTAGACCTGCGCTCTAACCAACCGAGCTACGAGCCACTTACGCGACTCTGTCAATTGGCAGGATCAAACCCTCACCACCACACATCAGTTGTCAAGGCAATAATAATCAATGAATAAATAACACGTCACAATTGTGACCGCCGACATTAAGGCAAGTAGCGGGGATCGATTGTCTACCAAACATCTTAAACCATGTCGTGAATTCAATTAACAACAATGAAATTAAATAAACGATAGATCAAATTGCCATGCAAAAGATGTGCGGCTGGTAGGATTCGAACCTACGACCAAGGTTAACTAGACCTGCGCTCTACCAACCGAGCTACGAGCCACTTACGCGACTCTGTCAATTGGCAGGATCAAACCCTCACCACCACACATCAGTTGTCAAGGCAATAATAATCAATGAATAAATAACACGTCACAATTGTGACCGCCGACATTAAGGCAAGTAGCGGGGATCGATTGTCCACCAAAGCATCTTAAACCATGTCGTGAATGCAATTAACAACAATGAAATTAAATAAACGATAGATCAAATTGCCATGCAAAAGATGTGCGGCTGGTAGGATTCGAACCTACGACCAAGGTTAACTAGACCTGCGCTCTAACCAACCGAGCTACGAGCCACTTACGCGACTCTGTCAATTGGCAGGATCAAACCCTCACCACCACACATCAGTTGTCAAGGCAACAATAATCAATGAATAAATAACACGTCACAATTGTGACCGCCGACATTAAGGCAAGTAGCGGGGATCGATTGTCCACCAAAGCATCTTAAACCATGTCGTGAATGCAATTAACAACAATGAAATCAAATAAACGATAGATCAAATTGCCATGCAAAAGATGTGCGGCTGGTAGGATTCGAACCTACGACCAAGGTTAACTAGACCTGCGCTCTAACCAACCGAGCTACGAGCCACTTACGCGACTCTGTCAATTGGCAGGATCAAACCCTCACCACCACACATCAGTTGTCAAGGGAATAATAATCAATGAATAAATAACACGTCACAATTGTGACCGCCGACATTAAGGCAAGTAGCGGGGATCGATTGTCTACCAAAGCATCTTAAACCATGTCGTGAATGCAATTAACAACAATGAAATTAAATAAACGATAGATCAAATTGCCATGCAAAAGATGTGCGGCTGGTAGGATTCGAACCTACGACCAAGGTTAACTAGACCTGCGCTCTAACCAACCGAGCTACGAGCCACTTACGCGACTCTGTCAATTGGCAGGATCAAACCCTCACCACCACACATCAGTTGTCAAGGCAATAATAATCAATGAATAAATAACACGTCACAATTGTGACCGCCGACATTAAGGCAAGTAGCGGGGATCGATTGTCCACCAAAGCATCTTAAACCATGTCGTGAATGCAATTAACAACAATGAAATTAAATAAACGATAGATCAAATTGCCATGCAAAAGATGTGCGGCTGGTAGGATTCGAACCTACGACCAAGGTTAACTAGAGGAATTCTATTTGCTTTTGCGTACAGCTATGTCATTTATACCATCGAACTTTGTTATAACGTCGGAAAGAGACTAAATTGGACTTTGTACTCACATTACAGAGAAAAGCTACAATAGGAGATTAAGAAGGCGAAACTGATTTGGACTCAAAAGCAGATTCAATTTTCGCGAAACGTGTCGAAGGTTGTCAAAGGGGTTTCTTGGCCATGAAAATTCAAGCAGCTTAAATTCGCTGATGACCGCATATGGTAGTGTACACAATATACTGCGTGTTTTGGGAACAGAGTTTGAGACTAATTTTAACCATATAAATGATGTTGTATGTGAACCATTGTTGGACGAACATTGGACTCTGAAGGTAAAAGCCTGTGATGTACGCCTAATTAAATCTTTGAGTAGAATCAGATTATCGAAATCAGCTGGAAGTGATGAAGTCACAAACCTTCTTCTTTATGATGGAAGACAATATTTGCCGTATCCTCTGTGTCTGATTTTTTCAAAATCTGTCAATGACCGTCGGTTTCCTCAAATATTTAAACTGACTGATGTAGTTCCTTTACCCAAGCGTAAAAATCCAAGTATAAAAGATTTCAGACCTGTTTCTTTGACACCTGTCACAAGCAAAATTTTTTAAAGACTTTGTATTGGGTCTGCGCATTCACAATTGTTGAATTTTTACGGTCACTCTCAGCACGCTTTCCGTGAACATGGGTCAACTGAAAGTGCATCGATAGGAATTCATAATGCAATACCGATGTACATGGATAATCCGGAAGTCGATGCTGTTCGTCTAAGATGCATAGACTTGACAGGGTTTTGCCCAACATTCTATTGAATCGTCTTATCCACAATGGTGTCAACAGAGGATTTAGTGCTTGGCTAAAGAGCTATCTGTCAGATCGAATGCAAAGATTGAAGGTCGAGGGACAGTATGGAGCAATTACCAAGGTCCCATCAGGTATTCCCCAAGGGTCAGTAATTGGACCGATACTGTTTGCCGTTATCATGGGCTCTTTGTCTGTATCCACTGACTCAATTTTTATAATGTATGCAGATGATGTCACCTTAATCGAGCCTGTATACAAGAATGGTACTTCTCCAAGAGGTTTACGTGACATTGAGATGTGGGTAGAAGACAATAGAGTGAGTTTGAATTTCGAAAAGTCAAAGCAAATGATATTTCGCAAAAGTGATTGTGACCATTTGCAATATCCAAATATTAAAGTCTCCGAAAACTTTGAAAGTCTTGGAATTCGCTGAGATCATAAACTCAAGTGGGACGCACATTTTGATGAGATAATGAAAATTGCTTCACAACGTCTATTTGTTATACGCAAATTGAAAGAACTGCTACAATATGAGCAAATAATTGAGGTGTACAAGGCCATCGTGTTATCTGTGCTATTATATGCTGCCCCCTTGTTTGTTTGGCTGCCAAGAAATTTTAATGACAACCTGGAAGTATTTCAACGTCGGTGTCACAAGCAGTTGTGACAAGTTTTCCAAACTTTCAGACTTACGCGAAATTCGTGCAATCTCTTTCCTCCAGAATTGTGAAACATACGTGTCCCATCCTTTACACGAAGTGGTTCTACCGTGATTATAACATTCAGGTCATCTAAGACTACCGCATGTACGCACACTTCGCAGATTCATTGTTCCCGTGGACATCAATGCTATTGAACAATGCATTTTAGTGTTTTCTTTTCTGATGATTTGCCCACTTTTGTAGAGCCTTTGATGTTCAATTTGATGAAAAATATACTCTAACTCGGGGATGCGGAGTCGGAGTCCCGGAGTCCTATCATTTTTGCTGGAGTCGGAGTCGGAGTCCTATCAAATGATAGGACTCCAGACTCCGGCCTATAACTAGACCCGAAACTTAATACAAGGAAATTATTTATTCTCGTGCATAGCTGTCAGTGTCTTGATGTCAACTGTCTCCATCAAACAAAAGCACAGAGACAGCAGTGCATGCAAAGCTTGTAATAGTTGAGGGAATGAACCGTGATAGTGAAGAAAAGGATTGTCTTTTCACTCGGTGATTTAGTAGAGAAGACAAGCCTTCCTAGCCTCGATCACACCTGCGCACCAAAGGCCACATCAGAGACAAAAATGAAATACTGGTTTGTTTGAGAACATTACCTCTTATCCTCACGTTAATCGTGTGTGATGGGTCCGCTAAAGTGCATATTAAAATCGAAAGTGTACTCATATTTTTTAAAGAAGGATGGGGGATTTTCCTTCCTGGTAGAGACTGGAGAAAAACCGTGTGAAACCCACATCAAGAAGATGGGAGGAGCCGAGTCGTATGCATCCAACTGAAAGCGACATTTGATGAACTTTCATCGAAAATGATTGATAATTGATACAGAAATGATCACTAAATATAGGTTCAGGTAAGCCTATAATGATCTGTAAGTTAATTTTTCAAAAAAGGCTTTATATACTTGACACCCGGAGTCGGAGTCGGAGTCCTATCAAAATGATAGGACTCCGCATCCCTGCGCTAACTTACTTGCTTACTTTTAATATCTGAAGTAGGCCTACGCATTATCAATTGATGCATTTAATCACTATAGAACAGTAGCTAAAGGTCTAGACGATGTTAATCACTGGCTTCATGTCTGACAAGCTTGCGGGATTCTTGGATTTGTTTTCATTAATGTTTAACTCGCTTGTCGATCGTCGTTCAAACCCAGTCAATCAAATTTGCAACACGGACAATTCAAAATGGCATCAGCAAGCGGATGGATGGATCAGTTATGCAGAAGAACTAAAAGCCAAAGCGACTCTGAGGCGATCTGCTAATGCCCCATCCAGTGACTCAAATATCTTGATTGAAAATTTTCATCGCCTACCTCCTTATCTTGCCCAAAACCGTGTTACAGTTGTCGACACAGGTACCATGAAAGTCATCGAATAACGACAATGCCATTTCTGCAATGCTCCTATATGCAAACCCTCTTCAAATAGTAAATTCTGGCTGAAGCATACAAATCATGGCGTTCCTCCGAAAGACACAGCAAGATCGATAGCCGATCAGTGTCTATGAAGGACTTGTATGTAGTAGCCTACTACATGAAGTTGGTGTCATGATTGGATGATCGCATGCTGAAAGATCCTAATCAACGCAAAGATATCCCTGTTACTTCAAAATGGTGTTTTTTCAAAACTTCAACAAGTTCATATTACTTGCAATTCAATAAGAAGATTAGTTGAAGTTATGATCACTTTCGAATATGAATAGTTGCCACGTAATACCACGAGACATTTTTTATGTGATGAATGCTTAATTTTAAGCACCTTTATTAGTTTTTGCTTAATTTTGATCAATGCAATTTGAAATGCCTTCGTTAATACATACAGTGTTTTAAACAAAACAGGAGTACTATTCCTTTTGATTTGTTCCTTCACCCTTTGTTAATACAGTAAAGTCATAGGCATTATTCAGTAGTGTAGACCCTGCTTCATATTTCAAATCCAACTCAAAAATCAAAACTATTATGTTTGTATGAATCACAGCCGTCTGAAAGCTGTGATTTCTGAGCACAGAAGTGCATAATCATACACGTTCGTTTGATAATTGCGATTACATAAAAGTGCTTAAAATTAAGCACTTTTGATATTTCTGGGATAGCAACAAAAATTCATAGAATTATCTTGTGTATACAGGTATTCTTTTGATCAGATAGCTTCGTCGTATCCAATATGTAGGTAATTTAGGCTAAAACTCACCTTGGAGGTATCAAAAACGATTTGATTTTAACTTCTTGCATTTCATGACGACATTTTATGAGTGTTTTTCAAGAAGAAGTCCAAAAATAGAAGGATTGGAGTTTGTGTAAGCTCTTTGAACACATCTCACATTATTTTAGTAATAAATGTGCACCGATTGACAGTGCCAGAACTTCAGAAATATCAAATGGTGTGTTTACAGCTGATACTTAGATATTTTGTAATTTTGACACTTTTCTGTTGCAACTTCATAACATATTTATCTCTGAAAGACAGTAGAGAAGTAATTAGGACCTCATATTTCACACAAAACAATCTACATGTAATATCATTGTGAGGCGGTATTGTTAAAATCAATCAACTACCATCAATGCTCGACAAGAAATATAGGATATTCTGGAGAGGTGTAAAAGTGCTTAATATTAGTACTCGGTCAAATTATCATTAATTGATTATTGGGATTATTCAAGAATGATTGATATCAGTGGCATTTCAATTAGAAGTGTCAAAATAAATTCTATATGACGGATCATGAGATGAAGAGATTTCAAAGAAAAAGGTTAGGCTTAAACTTCAACAAGATTATGTAACTCTGTATTCATGAACACCAAATTTCCTGAGTGCAACTTTGATATCTGCATGAAGCACGTGATGTAGTTTGCCTCAGGTTGCCCATCAATCATCATTAGTACGGCTCCAATATGAGCAGAATGTTGGTATCAATGTTGTACGGGAAACTGTCATCCCGGTATGAACCATTCCACAGAAATATGTTCAAAAGAACAAAGCGATGGACAACTTGTAAAGTAACTGCGCTTGAAGTCTCTGCATAAAAATTATTTATTGTCATGGAGAGATATAAACTTCACGGAAAACTTGAATATATTGTGCATTTGCAGCCTTTTTCATTACAACTCATTTGATTTGACCCTGTCTATAGCGCGATGTTGCATTTTTTGCTGCAGAACTTCTAAAAGTAAACTGGGTGACCTAACCGCTCGTGACCTTCATCTTTGTCGTAAAATATTGTGATTTAGGAAGACGGAAGATCAGGAAGGCATATCCTTAGATGCACTTTTTCATGTTTGGAATAGCCAATGACTGGCAATTTCAAATATTACACATAAAGAAGACTAAATTTGTATCTATCAGCACGGGTGTCTTCTCCAATGATGTACTTCAGAGTATCCTTAACACTTTCGACTCAATAGATGATTACTTCAGAAGTTCCAGAAGTTGATTGTCTCAGTAACAGGACATAGGCATCTCAGGAAAAGAAAAATGAAAACAAGCATGGTAGAGCAAATCTCGCCATAGTGGAGAAGTCTGAGCAAAGGCTGCCGAATTAAGTGAAAAGAATTTTATAAAAAAAGCTTCCGATGCGTCGAGTCTCGATGCTCTGACAAATCAGAAAAAACGCACGATATAGATTAAGCAATGGTTTTGGTAAAAATGAAATGCATCGTAGAAATAGAAATAAAAAATTAAATATTGAAGAAAGCAACGTGATTTTGACACTTAATTTTGATGGCAATGATTTTCGAGAAAAATCAGTAAAACAAAAAGTAAATGTGATGTTCCAATGCGCATCAACAGCAAACCTGGAAAAAGCTTATTTCGAATTTCAAAAAATCGGATAAAAATATTTGCAAAAAATATTGGCCCGATGTAGTATAACTGTAAAAACAAATATGTTATTTGTAAATTTTCCTGGAAGATATGCAACCAGAGTCAATCAGGTCAAACTTGTCGCCGATTTCAGGTTCGCTATATAGAACATGAGCGCAGTTTTCGGTATCAAGACCAGAAGAGTGCACTCAGGGACTATTTGATAAAGTCCACGATGAGAAAGTGATTACCATTGACAATTTCAAAAACAAAATCATTGATCAACAGCCATAGCGTATAGTTTGATTGCTTTCGGAGTAGTAGAGTGTGATTGTACTCGTAGTTCTACAGTTTGCCTCCATCATCCACGTTCCATTATCCACCACGTGGAGTGTCAGTTCTATTCATGTGGAGCATTAATTCACTTGTAATTGGTGTAATAATATCATTGTAGTTCTATGATTCACCTCCATTTTTATCCATCGGTTTCCTACTATCATATAATATCTATTTTCAATTTCCTCAACCTATGGTCACCATTGTCTTATTCTATTTCCACTTCCAGCATCTGTAGTGTATTAGACGTCTGTTTTGAACGTGTATGCGGCAGTGTTTGGAATCTATGGTATTAGTATATTAACAGTAAGAGTAGTGCTACAAGTCTTATGATTTCCATTTTTACCAGATATTGGTCCAAAGCTGATCAATTTTAATTCGCTGCCACGAGATAGCTCCATTGAGTTCTTTTAAGAACTGATTAATCCAATGGCTACAGTGGGACTGCTTTTGTATACCTGCGGATTGGAAAAACGGCATCAGTCCTGACTAGGACTACTTCAATTAATAATTTCAATTACCAAGCAATATATTCCATTATCAATGACTGCTGGGATGATTTTCATCATTGCATGAGAATAAGTGGTAATATCAGATGAACGCGATCTGGCAGTCATGAAAGCGAAACCATCATCACTTGGGAAGAAATGTTATTTCTGATGAGTAAGTTTCGCTAAATTTCGAGTAAATTTAGCGAATTTAGCGAAATTTATTTTATCTGATAGCTCACGGTCTACAGTGTACGAGTATGTGAAGATAAATTGCCAATTATTCTTATTATATGATTTTGTTGCAGGACATCTTGGTTTTGTAGCGCATGACTTTCAGAGCGGTTTCATCCACTATAGAATCCTGGGAAACATCTTAATCTTAGGGTTCTCTTTGGCAAATATGAATGAGCTAATTTACCGAAATCCGGAAGAAAATGTGTTGCAAATTCACTTGCATGATGTCACTTAGCTGCAAAATTACAGACACGCACAATTTTTGTACAAAAACAATAATTATAGTGCATTCTACCTAATAAGTTCAGCCATGATTCGATTTGTTCACTAACACCGAAATTAAATAACTCATCTGATCCTGACAAAAGTCATGGAAATTTTTTCATAGGCGTGTTTGCTGACTGACCATCGTATCATCAATTGGGCCCATCATATTTGGTTATTATACTTCTGATATGGCTTTACAATGTTCAAATAAAGACAATGTATGCTTTACTAAATACGCAGATGACATACTCATCGTGGGAGCGATATTAAAAAACACAGTGGAAAGTCCCATTTTTCGGCCTATGCGAACATTATTGATTGCGTGACTCATAATAAAATGGAAATCAAGGAAGAAAAGTGCTCTCAAATTTTCATTACGTCCTCAAACAGTCATGATTTTTCAGACTATTCAATCCCAACCATTCCAGTAAAAAATCCGCTATTAAATTTCTGGGAATCACATTTGATGAACATTTTAAGTGGAAACTACATGTAGACATGATTACCAGAAAAGCGTCATCAAAACTCTCCATATTAAGGCAATTGAAGCCATTTATTGATCATGATGGGCTCTTGACAGTATATCAATATTGTATCAGAGGAGTTCTTGAATACGCCGCACCCATTTTTGTGAATCTGCCAAAAAGAGAGATAAACCAAATTGAAAAAATCCAGGGACGCGCACACAAAATTATTTGTGGAACATCAACCTGTGATTGCGCGAACTTTGTACCGCTAGAATATCGAAGACTCATGATAGGCATTCGACTTTTCAGTAAGCTAGTTCAAGATGAATCACATCCGCTACATAATTTAACTCCCGAAATAAATCAGTATTCCAGAACATATAGAATACCCAAAATTTCAGCGGCGATAAGGCAAAAATCTTTTCTTATTACTATGATTCGACTCGCAAACAGTGGATTTTCTTGACTGTTAATTGTTTCTTGTTATTTGATTTTTATGATTATTGCCAGTACTTTGTTTAACTTTGTAAAGATGCCTCACGATTTCCAATATTGAGGCAATGCAAATATAAACGTATATTATTATATTATTATTATTATCATGATAATTGAGTCAACAAATTTGAATAATTGATCTAGTGGTTCATTTGCTTTAACTGCAAACCATGAACGCTACAAGAATTTTGTAGACGACTCAAAGACTTTTCGGCAGCATGCCTGAGCATTGGGAATATAGTGTTTAAGTGTAACTCACTGACAGTGGTGCTATACAAGGATGTCAACAATCTCGTTTATGTCAAACCGTTAAATCTCTAATTTCCTTTGAAAATGATAAGCAGGTACATGATAAACTTACTATTGCATTCAATAGAAGTTGATGACTGATAGAAGTGTATAAACTATCACATGAAAATATCAAAACGTGACCTAAATGTTAATCAAAAGTATGCTTGCATATTCTGGCTTAGAAAGGAGCAGTAGACATCGGCGCCATCGATGAATTTTCACCACGACAATTCTATCGAAGTTCAGAATTTATTATCTGCGAAAGAATATGATTGCCAGTTGTACCATCGCATTTACAAAGAACCATTTTGTGTCTCGAAATAGAAAAGTTCTTGATGCCAACTTAAACAAACGGAATGACGAGTCTCTAAGTTATTGAAGTTTTCGGCTTTCGTTATTTTATCTGCGTCAACAATTTCCTTTGTTTTATAAGTAGCTGTCAAACATGTTCCCACGACTTGCCAAGTCAGCAATGGCGTTCAGGTTGATGAGGACGGAGATAACCAAATATATGATCTCTCAGTAAAATCATAAAACCACTCGCGGCATTTGCTACTGCTTGAAGAGCTTCAGTTGCACGAATTAGATGGCCAATTGAATTACACTGAAGTTAATGCAACATTTGATTCTGCGATAATTTTGAGTGGTATCACTAGGGATTGACATGAAAACATAAACTGAAGTTATTTAAACAGGAAACAATTTAAACTTGGCACAAATTCTACTTCTGAATTTTTTCTAAATTTCTCATGATTGATACAATTGTCAGTATTTCTTTTTCTCTAATGGATTGTCTTTTGTCACAAACGATAATTAGATTTCTTATTTCAAAAGCTTACGTCTCTTGTCTTTAAGCAACGACATCAATTCCAATAAAATTTATGAAATTCAGCTCAGAATGCGATAATGCTTTGTCAACATGTTTTATGTACATGCCTAAGTGTCGATAAAACTCACAAATTCAAAAGTTTTCAAAACTTGGGATCACTGAAGAAAATAGCTTAAACAAATTCAAATACCAATGATTTAGTGTTACTTCTCAATAACACTTATTTCTTTTAGAAAAAGTCAGGAGTAGTGGCGACTTCTCATGTCAAGAAATTTGTTTGACATATTCACAGTAATTTCGAAAATCACATCCAAAGCAATGCCTGAAAAGTCATAATCTCTTAAGTTTACTTACCCTCATAATTTTACTTATCGAATGAACTTATGAAGGAAAAACTTTAATAACCAGACGAGAATTGCAATTTTTCAACTTCTTTATGTCGCAAACCACCTATCAACATTAATCTGGTTATGAAATTCAATACTTTTTGTCCCGCTTTATGGAAACGAGATTTAGTTCATTGTTTTTTCAAAAGAACTTCTCGTATTCATAGCAATTGGAAGAATTTTCATGATAAAATCCAGAAGTTCCGTCGCATTTTTACTTTAAATGTTAATTTTTAACTAAATGTTTCATTCTTTCATGATATTTTGTTGAATATTTTTAGATCGCATGTATGGCTTCAAATTATTTTTTATAATTTTTAATTATAATTAGTGAATGCATGAATTAAATTAATTGATGCACTTTTATAATTAGTAAAATACATTGGATTTACCTTACAGTTGACGACATATCAATTTTTCGTGCATTTTTATATTGTTTAATATTTCCTTTGATCTTCGTAATTAAAATAATTGTTTGCTCTTTTTGTGAATGTTTTCGATGTTTTACATGGAGAATCAAAATTACCACAAATACAAGTAATTAGCATAAATAGCCGTAGATAATTGAAGACCATCTTTGACTTCAATGACTTTTGGAGTCTCCTAGGCATGCTGTTGATGGACCGCTGCAGCTTTTCGTAAAAGTCTTCATGTCGAAACTATGCACGAATGATGCTGTCGATGAATTGATTCTTTGTGGTGTTGTTCTGTTGGCTTATTCTCTCTTCCACCATACTCCAAATGCTTTCATTTGGGTTCAAACCAAGTGAATTTCCTGTTCGATGATGGGCGTTCACCTGATTAGACTGCGATACGACCTTCGCTTTGTGGCGTGTAGCCGAATCATGCACGAATATACAGTGTGCCGTTGGGTTGAACCATTCATGAAGTTGTGGGAGCATTCTGGTCCGCATAGCATTGAGATGTTGGTTTTTCTACATCATCTCTTCGACTACATGGAGACGTCCACACCTTTGGAGCTTCCAATTCCCTAGACCAGAGGTTCCCAACCTGTGGTACACGAGGGCTCATCAGATGGTACGCCAGTATTTGTCCAAAGTAGGCTATATGCATCATGACAATGATTTGATCTATCCATGTCACAGACCAAATATATTAGGCAAAGTGTTGGTCAGCTTGAGAAAATTAGATCGACGACAAAGCTCTATGCAATTTATCCCTTTTCATAGTCTCAAACATAGAAATTGACAACAACAAAACCTCTAGAATGGAGGTTAAGCTTCATGCAATGCACAATAACGGCACATAAATCGCACGCATTTTCACTTAGATGCACCTGCCAACGTCTGTATGATTGGGTTAGAATCAGTCACATGAGTAAATCGAAGGTTTTAATTGGTTCTTCATGCCTCAACTTAGTTCCCCCGGATGTGCCTCGACCTTGAGTCAATTTCCATTCTAGCGAACTTCAGATATACAGTTTATTTCTGTGTTCTCAAAAGACGGAGATTTGTCTTGTGCATAGATTTTATCTTGTGACATCAAACTTTGCATTAGGTTGTCTAGATATCAATGAGACAGGCGATACAATGACATCTATTGAGAGACCGACAGGTCAAAATCGACAGAACAAAACCATGCATTTTACATGCAGATTATGCTTTAAGCTCAGCATCCAAAATCATGAATTTTGAAAATGGTTATAACCTAGAAATTTGCATTCACTTTGGCAAGCCAAAGGTATTCACAAAGAAGATAAGCTGCGTTTCTCAAAAAACAATACGCTATCTCAGAAGGTTCGGAAAAACATCCTCAACTTATAGAGTGACTGCCAATTGTTTCATGTTTTTGTTCTCAAAAATAAACTTCTTTGAAATTAAAAATGAATTACAGTCTTTCCAAACATAAAAAGAATTTATGTAAGAATAAAATGACTAAGTGGTACGCGGAGAATGTTCAAGATCTCAAGTGGTACTTAGACATAAAGGTTGGGAACCACTGCTATAGACCATGACTTTCATTGGGTGTTTATCAGTTTCATAAATTGGCGCAGGACTGCACGGCATCTGGCAGACACGTCTCCTGATTGTTGTCTGACACTCAAAATAACTTTCATCGCTGAAACACACTGTCCCCCAAAACTTACTGTCCTCAACTGGACGATTCGCATAGTCAAGGGAAAACTGGAGACGCTTTGCTTTCATTGCTGGGGTCAATTTGTGTTTCTTCACTGGCTTAACAGACTTGCAGTCCAACTGATTGAGTCTTCTTTACGGTGCGAGTGGAAACATTGACGCCACGTTGTACCAGCTGACCACGTACTTGCCTTGCTGATAGAAGTCCCTCAGCATTGACCGATCATCAATGGGGGTCGTCTTACGCTTTAGGTCACATCTGCCAACTATGCATGGCGCAGTGGCACCGGTTTCAAGTCGCTTCGTAAAATGTGAAATTGAACACAGAAAGACAGAATAAATGCATAATTTAGTAAAATTATTCTTAAATTAATGGCATCTCCATGTGAATCGAAAAATAGTTCAAAAGTACATGGAAAGTAAGGTGGTTATGACCATGATTTTCCTGATAATGGTTTAGTATGTCGCCTACTGTACATTGGCGTTTCTAGTATAAAGTTAAAGAAGGAAACTGTCTCGCCTATGAGATAGTTTTAATTTTCCTATTCGTATTGCTCTCCGCACCTTAAAAATATATTCCTGTTTTTCTTTAAAGGATCGCAAACCTTTGCCGCTCAAGAGTAGTGTCGTCTATGAATTTCGCTGCTTTGATGATCAGTAGGGCCCCCAGAAGTCAATAAAGTCAATTTTTTTATTATGAGTTCCGGTGACCAGAAATGTCTAAAACCGGTGTAATAATGGTCTATCTGGTCTATTGAGAAAGTTATAAAAGTCAATAAAGTCAATTTTATTGTTTTTGGTCTATAAAGTCAATTTTCGAGAACTATTCGTCATATTATTGTATTTTCAGAGACAGATACAAACAATGTGTTTTTATGTTTATGATACGCACAAAATTTTATTTGTTGATGGCTGAGTGGCATTTGTGAGACGGCATTATATTAAACACTCAATGATATTTAAGTTCTTCAATCGAATACGTACAAGGTCACGGGAGAACGAAGGTTGTCAATTTGCGAACTCTAGATGATCATGTGATTCTCAAAAGCGCATCGGGAGTACTAAGAATAGCAATGACTGGTAGCTATTATACATGTAAGTACTCCATGGTGAAATCAGCGACTACTGGTTTTCATCATTTCCATTTTTAATACTCCCTGGTGGCAATAAATGGCGTTGCAATCATTGAAGAAGTCATTGTGTTGACTTGCATTGAGTTGATTTAAATATTCGAAAGTTCATCCTTCACTATCGCTGAGGCTTTCGACCAGTTGCAAGCCATGAATTTTGCAAATGACCCTTGTGGTGTTGGACAGTACATAACAAAGCGATTGAGTGCAAATGACATGTCGTCCATTGTTGGTCTCACACGGCCGGAGGTGTCACCAAGCATTTATGGATTGTTACAGAAGTGTCAGCCCTCGACTGCTGCGATTGAACGAAGCTTCTCTATGCTTCAGAAACTACTAGCCAAGGACAGGAATTTTAAACCTCATAACGTGAGGCAGTTTCTTGTTTTATATTACAATGGTAAGTAAATGACAATATTTTGACTATGATTGAACTAGTCGTTTTACAATAAAAAATAAATGAATAAATCAATGGTTCTAATCAAACTCCATGGAATCATAAGCGTTTTAATGTGGCACGGGTACTTATCCCCTCATCTTCCAAAAATACATTTTTTAGAAATCACTACCATCATAGGTTGGTTAGATCCTAGGTATGCCCTGCATAAAATGAATGGTTGAAACTCTCTAAAAATGGTTAGGTCTATAAAGTCAATTTTTCCGATTTTAAAAGTCAACTTTTCATTTTTTTAGGTCAACTTTCTGGGGGCCCTAATGATCAGAGTATAGTATCTTGCATTGGTAAGACACACAGACGATTGCTCAGACGGTGCTCAAGCGCAAGAAAGATATTAATTCTAGCACTTATACCCATCGTTTGCAGTGTGATCGATCCCATAACTTTGCTGATTTCAAGATTCTTCGTCGTGGTCAATATGATAATGAATTATGAATCAGGGAATCGATTTTCATTCAAGATCGAAAGACAAAACTGCACACAGAGGCACACTGCATCTAATTCTCTCAAGTTGTTTTTATTGTTGATATCCATGTAGGCCTACATATCGATTTTAAGCTTATCTGAGTGCTTTCATTGATTGAGCTGAATTGTTCTTTTGTATATAATGTGTGCTATTATCCGTGCATTTTCATTTTACCATGATTGTGTCAGAATGATAGACGAAGAACGGGTCGGTAAAATGATAAGTCTTTTTTGTTGCTATTTGTTATCAAGCTCATTTCAAAGAAAACTCTTCCTGAGATATTTCATCGAAAATTTAAAAAATCGTCGCATTAGGTGAATTCATATGGAACAGAAATAAGCGGATTCTTTCAATTAATGACCATGGACCTAAATCGTACCCCTTTATCACTGATGTCGTGACATCTATTTAGTAAAAAATGATGAAGCATCCAAGGTTGCATGCATAATGTAGTACATTGTAACACAATACATGTGTATTACAAACTCTCTATGTATCATGTAAAATAACCGCAATGATGTTACCAGAGAATCATATTACAGTGCAACTGTGAGCATGTTTGAATTCGGACAGCAATGATTATCAGCCTCGTCTTTACATAGACATTGCTGTCCCTTCAAGCATGCTCGCAGTTCAACATTGCTGATCAGACATGTTTATCTTGGTGTTGGACCTGGAAAGAGAAAATGCAGTTATCGGGACAGCTTCAGCGACTATGTAACACATAGATGACACATAGATAGTGGTAGACAATAAGATGATGCACACATGTTACTGAAAGCATCACCAAACTAACAGATTTAAAGTTTTGCTTAATATTGGCTAGGACTGTGATTAGTCGTCAGCATGCTCAATTCAGCTATCAACTATTCAAGAGTTTCAGTTGTCAATACTATCATGAGCCTTTCACATTGTTGAATTAAAAACATGTAAACTATCTGCACAATGCACGAATAAAAGGTACCCTCAGTTCTGGTATAGAATTTGATAATTACACAAATAACACATACTACACCCGCAGAATTAGATTGTTTAAACGCATAACTTTGCTAGAAGGGCAAAGTGATTCAAAACGATGACACATGCGGGAACTTACTAAGTGGGCAAAAAGACATTTTCAAAGCCTTACGGAGATAAAACAAATGATCTTTCGTCGCTTGCGGATTACTGTGAATTTCTTCAAAATGCTCCGATCGCCACGATTCTTTCAGATTCGAAGAATACACATCATTGCGCAGAAGTTTCTCGATATTGTTGGTGCTTCCGATCATTATGAAAAAAGATAATAGACACACGAAAAAACGTTCACAAACTTCTCTGTAGAACTTGGCATCGTCTGTGTATCTTTCCTGTGTGATCAGGTTGATAAGTCACTGAAACGTGACTTATTGGCGTGTTTAATGTTGAAGTGGCTGCTCATTGTTCGATTGCTATGGCATTATGTCAGCAGTTTGTGCCATTTCAATGGGGCTGTTCATTATCTAAAATTCTGCCGACAGAAAATTAAACCGATTTCATAGTCTGCCGACTTAATGAACGACGGTATAACACCGAAACCGACTGAATATTCTGCCAGTTTCGGTGTTATACCGTCGTTCATTAAGTCGGCTGAATAATCTGCCGGCAGAATGTTATATCTGTTTAATTTTCTGTCGGCAGAATTTTTAGTTAATGAACAGCCCCATTAACGTTCAATGTCTAATGCTTCCTATCTAGTCAAACAGCAGAAGAGGCGACTGGTCTAATTGTGTGAGTCAAACAGAAGAAGAGACGACTGGTCTATTTCTGTAACTACAACCAATCATTTCAATCAACATGTACAATACAGTTAATGATAATTTTCACAGACGCGGTGAACACCTCAAACGCGGTGTGATTCGAACATTTCATTGAGATACAAGAATTCAGTGAATGTCACTCGCAGTGGATGGATTATTGTTTCTAATTCCAATGATAATTCCCGTCTATGTGACCCCTGCTCTTTCTGAAATGTTGGGAAAGTTGAAATTCAACACTGATTCGGAGGTGCTAGCGGCAATTTGAGGAAAAGAAAATTTGCCGAAAGATTTTCACATATTTACAACGGCTTAATGCAAACAAACGCTGTAGATTAACTGTCGTGTGTTTCTTTGATAGATATGATTCCAGGTCAAAATCTCTCATTTCTTGTTTCATGTTAAGATAATAGAGATATTTTCAAAATAGAAAATAGAGAATACTCTCCCTTTTTCTTTGTCTGATAGATTATTTCCGGCATCAAGAGATGAAGTATTACTACATTTCAATACTTGTTCCAATCTCATATCGAAATGAGAATTTTGGGATCCTAGTTCAGTCTGCCGCCCTCCAGGAACAAATGATTAGCTTGAATAGTTCATCCTTTTGGACAGTTTAATGCACTGTCACAATCATTTGATACGCATACCACGGCGGGAGAATTGATCTACGTGTGTATTTTTCAGAAATATGCATATATCAAAAATATTGTCAAGTACACACATTTAATAATCTTCTACATGTGCATGTAAATGCTAGCTTCAATTTATATACTGCGTTTTGTGAGTTTTAATACCTTCATATAATCTTACTATTCTTCGGTTAGGCTCAAGCGACTCCGAATATTAACAGCGGTTAAAACGAGAGCACTAAAAAAGGCCGATGCGGCATCGTTAACAAGAAAGTGGTGGAAAAAGAAAATCACCTTTCTTTTTATCAGGTGCACTATTACTTCTCTGCGACCTTCTCATATGAGATATGTTGACATAACATAAAATTTTATAATGTAGTAGATTTAGGCTATATTTAAACTCTATAACATGTATATACATCATTATGAGCTTTGGTTAATTGCACCAGAAGCTCCCACCACTTTAAATTGGATTCCTTGTTTTCTATCATGCAGGTGATCATTTATTGCATATTTTTATGTGCAATCCAAAAGTATGGGAGCATTAGAAATAGAAACAAGTTGAATTTCATGCTGAATTAGGGGATATCCAGGAAATACATCAATGATTCAATGCGGGATTCCACATTTCAATGATATCCATTCTGGTATGTTTGTTTCCTTTCTGCCAAACCATATTGCTTCTCCGTATTTCTCTTCTTCAATATTTCTCATATGTTGACCATTTTTGTATAGAGTTTGGATATTTGAAACACTAATTAAAATGGACATTAAACATTAGAGCTGTGCGTGATACCCGTCCCATGTGCAAAGGTCATTCCTAAAGATGTGCCTAATTCTACGAAATTATACTTCAATGATAATTTAGCAATGATACTATGTTCTCTTCCTTAACTCTAACTTGAGATGTCGTGATTAAAACAATTAGGAATTGAAGAGTCCAATTGAAGGACTCTCGAAGAGTCCAATCCACACGGAAATATCATAGAATCATTGCAATCATTCATCATTACATCATACTAACCATGGAAATTGATATCAATGAAATCTCTCAATCAATCTATCAATGAATTGACCGATTTTAGTGCATGCAATCTGGTAGACCACAAGTGTGTGAGAAAGGAATCGAAAGACTTGGAGATATGTTGATGGGTCTGCTAAAACGGATGCCACAAAGGACTCACCTCAGCTAGGCTAACTTAGTTGAAAAGGCTACCGATTCAAATTTAGTGGAAATTGTCCATCATTACATGAATGAGTGGTGTCAGACATATTTGTTCGAGGCGCTAACCCTAACCCTTACACTAACCACAGTAAGCGCTTACCACAAAGGACTCATGCATAAAAGTGAAGTAACCTATCCAACTTGTGCAAGTTCTTTAAAATGAAAATGTATTAAAGTTTGCAACGCCTTTCCGGATAAAAATACACAATTAAGAACAGCCAAGTGTCGGGACGTTTCGAATATCTTTGTCAGCCGATTTCTGACTTAAGAACATTCACAGAAGGAATATTTACACCACACAAACACCAACCAAATACTTCAGATGTCCGATAGCCACAGAGACTAGTTGAGTGCACTTTAGTGTCATAATAAAGTTTCCACTGTTTATTGTCATCAATGGAGCTATTTAGTTAGGTTAGAAGATGACCCCATCACCGATTGCTGTTTCGGTCAGAAGAGAAAACACCAAATTCTCTGGTGTTTTTGGTGAATTTGGTGTTTTCTCTTCTGACCGAAACACCAATCGGTAATGGGGTCATCCTCTAACCTAACTAAAACTCTAACCTAACTAATTATGCTTCTGACCCTTTAGGTTTTATTCAATGGAGCTACTGTTGTAACTGAGGCAGGATCCTACGCCCCTCACATCCATTCATCAGATTGTCCTTTGATCGTTCGATGTACAACGTTTTATACAATTATAACGTAATGTGTTTGAGAATTCTCGTACGTATTGTTCTTACTGTTTGTCCGATGTAAACTTTATCGCATTGCGTGCATTGAATGTGATAAATCGAGGCCTTTTACTGAAGCTGTAGTACTAAAATTGGGTAATAATATTGTCGGACTACTACACATGGGTTCGTGTTATGTTAACCCATGGTGTTGTAGATTACATGTATCTAACGATGCCTACTAAAAATCTGATCAGAAATACACTGCAATTCGCTCTCAATAACTTCCGCAACTGACTTGACAATAGTTGGCAAATGCGTGTATGATGCAATGCATTAGATCGGCATTGATCTACATACAAACCATAGATTTTTCTTTGACCCATCCACTACATAAAAAGCAAGAGATCAAACTTCCATTCTAGTTGACTTCTATCTTCTATTTCCATGGTTTAGTATGATTAGCAATTGCCACTTGATTCGAAGCGGTAAACTTTCCGGATCCAACTAAGTTAGCTATGATTGGTCCTCTGTCTTGTCCGTTTGAGCCAACCCACCAACAAAAATGTCTGACATTATTCCTTCAGCGCAATGCGGAGTATGTTTAACAATTACTATATATCATTGAATTGTAGAATTTTTTTTTCGGTAAGAAACCTTTGTTCCTCTGTATTGTTGTTTTTTTATTTTTTCAGAAAATTGCATGTGATATAAAATTAGCTAATGCAAAAATGACAAATGCATGCCTTGACTACATATTTCACTTTCATGCAATAGGTTTACCTTTCTGGTGATTAAAGAAACTTGATGGTTAGTGACTGCATGGAGCATCCAGGCAAATGCAATGATGTTCATAGCTTCATGCAGTTTCTAACGTTCAGCACACTGTTTCATTTTTCAAAATGAGATGACTTCTCTAGTGTCATTCGAATAGCCATGCTGTCAATGGATTTAAAGAAACCGTTTTTGAAAGCCTGTAAGCCAACCTAAAAAACCGCATTTTAAAACATGCTTTTAAACATAGTTTCTAAAAGTCGTAATCTAAAACATGACCTTATAGAAGTAAATGCCGTCAGCTAAGGGGACTCTTTGTAGTATTGATAACTGACTTTTCTCCTGAATTTTTGCCATCCCAGGATGTTTCAGAGGATAAATGGAATATCGGCAGCACAACCTATTGAATTTCAAACATTAGATTAGATGTGATATTGTCATTAGTGGTGTATCGACGACATGTCATTTGGATAATGATGATAGGAAGGTAGGCCTACATGGAAAATCCTTTCCTTCATCTTTATTCTAATGAAATATAGGTTGAGCCGTGTCAACATTGTAATATACAATATACATGCAGCAACATTCATGGCATGATTTTGTATAAATTGCAGTAGTATAAGAGATGGCTGAAGGCGGGAGGACCATAATGAATCAATAATGCGAAAAATATCAGTTTTCTCTCCCGAGCAATTTTAATGCCACTAAATAATTTCGAATAAAAATATATACACAGCCGACGTTTCGGGTCCAGACCCTTTCTTAGGGCAAGGCAGTAAAAAAATTAAAATAAAATAGCATCAAAATTATTGCTGCCTTGCCTTGAGAAAGGGTCTGGACCCGAAACGTCGGCTGTGTATATATTTTTTATTCGTATATATTTAGTGGCATTAAAATTGCTCGGGAGAGAAAACTGATATTTTTCGCATTATTGATAAATTACAGTGTATATGCTAATGCATAGGCGTGTATATGTAAGTAATCAACCGAAATTCTACCGTGACATTCGGAGAGACTGTCATAATATTAAATGACTTTGAATAACCCGAGTCGGAAAATTCAAAGACATTGAGCCTCTTCCCTCAATCATATGTCGGAATGTGTATTTGAAGGTTAACATAACAAGAAGATATCATGTTGTCAGATCATTAACCTGAAACACTTTTTGCTGGTTCAATGAAACACATTATAAATAATGCCTTATCTCTATTGACTTTGCGATATATACATGTATTTCTGTTTCTGTTGGAAATATCACTATCCAGCCGTTATTTGCCATTTTTAGTATTGCCAACTTTTCTTAATTGAAATTCTAGGGGAAATTAAGAAGTGAATGTCATTGAGCGGTACTAACCACTCGGTAAGGGGAATTCGAAAAGTGCTTTTAGGACATCCAAAAGTAGTTCATATTGAAACAATTATCAAAATAGTTGATGCAAAATTATTGTGCTTTCAAAAAGCATTTTCTAGCTCGTTATCAATTGGTCAAAATGAATTCAAAAGCATTGCGGACATCATGCGGATAATAATAAAGGTTGCATGATACTTACTACTGTTTTGTAAGTAGTAGGATAATGACATTTAAGAGTCAAACTTACAATTCTGAATTCGATTTTAATACACGCAAGAAGTCTAAGGCATTTCATAAATAATCAATAAGTAAACAACTATCAACGTTTATGCATTATGTAATTTTGAAATCAGGCATATCATCAATCCGAAATAAAAACACATTATAATTCATGAAAGCAAATATAGTTATGTTTGAGATATATAAGTCAACATGGTAGCTCGGAAGTTATCTTTATATTGAATTGATGCTTATCAACTTAGTTTATGGAGTTGAGCTAATTATGAGTCTTGTGAAAGTTAAGTAACAACGATGACATACGGCGTTAATTTCACAGTAAATCGAGTCTAGATTAAATTCTCTAAATACCACGCTGACAGAAGCTATTTGAAAGTAGTATGTAATAAATATATTTTTTGCTATATGATTTAAAGCTCTACATGCGAAATGCATGCGAGTGAGGACGAATTTGCATCGGGTCTCGTATATAAAACATATCAACAACTCGTATTTCATCGTAAAACAGCCAATCATAGATAGAATATGATTCATATTGCTACATACCAGTCACATGAAAAAGTAAGCATGCTTTCGTATGAAAAACATATCAGATCACTGTAAACATACGAGAATCTCGTATCAAATGTTAGTTTCAAATTGTATGTGAATTTGGTATATGTTTGTATGTAATTTTCGTATCCAGAGATTTACAGTGTACATGCATCTTCGAACTACGTTTCATTGAATATCTTTCAGTAATGGCAACAGCGATAGGAGACGATGCACGTTTCGTCATCGAAGTTTTCTCTCCTAAAATAGAATAGTTTGAAACCTTCAATGAGGATCAATTCGTAGAAAGATGTAAATATAATTTTCATTAAGAAAGTGCAAATCTTACAAGCAGTACATTATTCATTTTCTTTGAGGACAACAGCACTCTGTAATCTTTATGATTGTCAGTCACATGTCAAAGCCAGGATATAAATGGACGCAAAGCAGCCTGTTGTGGAGTCCCTCAGCTTGTTCAGACATTTCATATACACGTATTTTGGCTAGCTTGGGGTTTTCCGAGCCGTACTGACGAGATTCTGCGTCTACCAGAGAGTGAGAATGAGAGAGAGAAACTCTGCAACTGCGGCTACCAAGGATTTTTGGCTCTTAAATCGGTCCAGTCTGAGGACATCTTTCTATAGAGCTGATAATGAAATACGTCCCTTGTGCTTTGATCATAAGTGCCCCGTGTCCACGCATGCAGGCTGTGTTGTCATAGATCTGTCACAAGGCTCCTCCATTGTTTGATCATTACCTGGATGGAGTTCAGACATCAGCCCAGTTGAGAGATCGAGAATCAGCCTAATAATTGCTGAAAGAACAAGGTGTGCGACCGAAAACAACGCGCTATTTTTCCGGACTCGGCACGTATCATAATCCTATGAACGAAGGACATCTAAAAAAATGTCCCGTCTACAAATATGTCGCGTCGTGTCTGTCTAGTCAATGGTGAAAAATGGGAGCCATCACTCCAATATAATCTATAAGTACATTATCTCATTCAGAAATCCAGAAATCATTAAAATAGTCCCTTGAAATTTTCTTTTCCGAATTCTAAGAAAATAACTTAACTAGGAAAATTTCTTAAAGTGATGCATCCATTTTAGATACAGTATATATATATATATAAGTAACCCAAAAAGCACTCAAGGAAAAAAGTCAAAGTACCAAAAACCAAAAATTCCCGACCGGTTTCGACCTGATCTACGCAGGCTAGTCATGGGAATGAAATAATTAATTCAAACTCAAATATACATAACAGGAAATAAAACATAGAAATTATTCTATATTTAACTGAGGCTTTAACAAAGAAATGAAATCTGCCTCCTTCTTTTCGCGTTCTATGCGGCTGGCGTTGGCATTAAAAAGATAGATGGGAGCCGCTTCAAACTTCGAAGTGAGATTCCTAGCACACCTAGCTATGTGTTTGCTCATATTTAGAATGGTATACTCTTCATGATCAATCTGCTGCCTATGGATAGTCAGACGATTACGAAAGATATCTCCCGTTTGACCCAAATAGAAATCTCCACAAGCATTGCACCGTATTACATAAATCACATTTCTTGATGTGCAAGTGAGATTTCTATTTATAGTAAAAAGCCGGGTTCTACCACCACTACTAACCTTAAACTTAATTGTTCTTCACAAAATCAAAGTGGGACAGCATTTACACCTCGGTTCCCCGCATGGAGAAATACCTTCAATTGTCTTTCTATTATAGCTATTAAGGATTCTAAGCAGAGATGGTGGTTGTTTGTAAGACCTGAAAAAACGCATTTCCTGGAACGGATCAACTAAGCACAAACTTTGAGCGACAGGTTTTATCACCTCTGTATATACATTAGGGTTGTTGCGATTAAAAGTACAAATAAACGGCACAGCATTTTTAACTTCCTTCTTGTTGACCACTGTAGACCTACTCTCCTCAGAACTATTACGAGCCCTGGCGAACGAGTTATCGATTAAGCTTGGAGGATATTTCAATTTTAAGAGAATTGACTTTAATTGATTTAGTTGTAGCATCTTATTATCATCATTAGATACAATGCTATGAATACGTTTAGCCAAACAATACGGTATGTTTTTCAAAATATGCCTAGGATGCCCTGAATCAAAAGGTACGTAGCTCTGACTATCAGTTATTTTTCTATGTATATCTGTTTCCAATGTATTAGAGTTCTTGTTTACATATAGACGGACATCAAGGAAATTAATTTCATCATAACTATACTCTATCGTAAATTGAATGCTACTGTCAAGGCTGTTAAGAATATTATGAAAGCAGTCTAAACTACCAAAGCTCCTATCCCAGCATATGAAACAATCATCAATGTATCTTATCCATCTTTTCTTAATATTTTCTACCGTCATGGCATCGTAAAAATCAAGTAACCGCTTATATAGTTTTTCTTCAAGATAACCCATAACAAGAATCGCATAAGATGGCGCAACTTTCGCACCCATCGCTGTGCCAGATATTTGTAGATATGTCTCATTTTCGAAAGTGAAATAATTATTTTGCAGAACAAGACTCAGTGAATCTAATACAAAATCTTTGTCAAATCTGCTAGGTAGCAAGTCTTCATGCTCTCGCAGCCAGTGCTTAATCGAGTCCATTCCTAAAGAATGGGGGATATTTGTATATAATGAAACCACATCAAAAGAGACCAGGATAATATCATCTGTGTTCAAATCGAGATCAGAAATCCTTTCTAAAAAATGAAAAGTATCCCTACAATAACTACGAATCCTCGGAACTATAGGTTTCAGTATATCATCAACCAGAGAGCTAAGATGGCTAGTCGGAGAATTAACGCAAGAGATGATTGGTCTGAACTTAAGATTTAATGGGGGTTCTTTAGTCAAACACCCGTACTCGTCCGGTCGGGAATTTTTGGTTTTTGGTACTTTGACTTTTTTCCTTGAGTGCTTTTTGGGTTACTTATTATTTGCCATTTTGATTTTGTCATTTATTTAATATATATATATATATATATATATATATATATATATATATATATGAAACTCCCAACACTACAATGTCGTCGTCGGATTATGAACCTTACAACCGTGTTCAAAATATGTAACCACCTTACTCCAAGTGATCCTAATTCCTTCTTCACTATCGATTATATGAAGAATGAAATAGCTAATATTGAATAGACAAGATAAATGAATGTCTCGCCGTCGGATTGTCCTCTAATTTTTCTCTCTTTTGGCCCTTTTCTTCATTTCGTGAAACTCATGTCCAATTTTACTCAGCTAAGATATCTGAAGAATTCTCATCATTATTTTCATCCTCGTTAATTTAGGTGAATTTGAAGTTCTACGATCACTGAAAGTGTTTTATCACAGCGTGCCTTTGAATTTGAATGCTACGTAGGCCTATGCCATTTCAGTAGCCTCAAATGTAATTTCCCCGAGGATGGCTGCAGTGGTCATCCGAAGCGCTGGAATTAAATTGTTTTCAAGAAGAATTTTTCGTTGCTCTTCCTGTTCAGTAAATTCATTTCTGAAAGTGTCGAAAAGGATACATACAAGTATGTCTCGATTACATTCTCTAATCGGGGTCGAGGTAAGACTAACAAATGTCTTTGTTGCACACAAAATGGAAATCAACTAGAAAAAAGTTCTACAATCAGAATGAATGAAGACATACATTTGTTTCACAGGTTGGTGAACACAGTTACAAAATTCAAAAATTCACGAACAGATCAATCACGTCAATTCACAATTAAATTAGGAAAATATCAATAAAACTAATTGCAAACTTAAAATAAAAGGAAGACAATTCATAGCACTAAGGACAGACTCTAATGAAACTATTGGCAAGACGTTGCGTACGAATTCGCTTTCTTTTCAGAGGACAGCCGCTACGCGTCCGAGAGAAGCGCTCGTCAAAAAGATCCCTATGGGGATGATCATGGCCTGACAGTGTCTGTTCAAATAACTTATTACACCTTTGATCACAAACATGAAAAATAGACTTGAATTCAAGCTCAGGATCGTCAATGATTCGCAAGACTCTTTTTTCCAGTCGTAAAAGCTTGTTTTTAAAGCAGATTCATTGTTTTGAAGAGCAAATGCTTCGGTCAGTTCAAGCTTTATTGCAATGCATGAGTTGGTACAAAGGGGTCTCATTTGAAATCGTTTTAGACAAAAATACTACACCACAGGGTTGGACAGTTTTTGCCGGACGATCGGTAAACAATGCAACATTGTAGGAGTATGACAACATATCTTTATGACGCAAATATTGCGAACCGTTTCTTGAAAATTATTCTTCAAATCATTATTCGTAGCGGCTGACAGAACCGTGCAATATTACTGAAAGTTGGCGATGATAAAGAAGTTTAGGTACTTAGAATAATTGTTACAGCGCATGAGGAAAACTATTAATTTCTGTTGTTTTTCCGTTTTGTAGGGATAATGTTGAAAGACGCATCTATTTAGAAGTAGATAAATATGCGTAGAGGTAATATGTCTATTCATTGTTGAATCCACGGCTGTCTTTGCTCGAGGACTCTGATTGTAGCTTAAGTTAGGGTTTTCGTAATGAGTTTCATAGCTGCCTTAAGCACTAAGACAATTATTCACCTATGCACCTTGTTTTAAGCCGCACTCTCTCAAATAAAATTTGCGGAATCGCACACTCTGGCCTACATTATTTTTGCAAGAATCATATTATGTTCGTTAGCCCATTTATGATAATATTATTCCAATATTTGAATAAGTTATACTTGATAGAAGATCAATTTCGATAGCAATTGATAAAAATCATCATCTTTGCTCTTCTTCGGGAACTCTTGCTTATATGGCATCGGCCGCTGAAATCTCCTAATTTTCGTTACGCGAGTGCAAATAGCTTTAGCCTTGTTGAGTTTGTATTCATCCAACCCATTATTTTGCGGTGATTGGCAAGCAAACATGCAGAGTGTGCCTACTTAATAAGACTTCTGGCCTGACCAACGCTTGAACTCAGGTCTCCAAGACGCAGAGCGAATACTTTACCACAAGGCCACGGCACCGTTTAACATGTGCGAGTGTGCGTCCATTATTTGTTCGAACCAGCCGGTGCAAGCATACGAAAAACAGATGTCCATGTACATTGTATGCCGGTACATGCATCTTCGAATTACGTTTCATTGAATGTCATTCAGTAACGGCGATAGAGCTTTGAAGTGAACGACTTTGCAGACGATGCACGTTTCGTCATCGAAGTTTTCTCTCCTAAAATAGAACAGTTTGAAACTTTCAATGAAGATCAAATTCGTAGAAAGATATAAATATAATTTTCATTCAGGAAGTGCAAATCTTACAAGCAGTACATTCTTCATTTTCTTTGATGATAGCAGATTGCTCGATTTCTTCATAGAAATAAAATTCGCGTATTAGGCACGAAGCAAGTGCAAATTGGCTCGTATCCTCTTCACATTATTCTCTGATTACGGGAAATCATGTTTGCTACTTCTGACGGAGTCTTGGCGTAAGTTGATTTACATTGATTATTTCGTAACCACAACACGCTAGATTTGCATGATGTATGCAAAAAAATGAATACCATCTTAGATTTACATACACTTTATTTTTAAAAGTTTGTTCGTGTACATTCATTTATCAATAAAGTGGAAATAAGTGCGCGATATACTCTGAGAGCATCTTAGTTCCTAGCGAAATGGTGGCGATCAACAAAACTAGCTTGAGTATGCTTGAAATCTTCTATTTTGAGAGAAAGTGATGTAAAACGTACTTCACTAATGAACTGTGCAATGAACGGAGCAGGTGAGTGAACCCCACCCGAATTCGGGTCCGGATATTGATGATCTTGGGCTACACGCTATCTCAGAAATGTCATGCATTCAAGCTCTGTCAACATTTATACAGGGTGTCCGTGAAGTCACACAAGAAGGCAAAATGATGGATTATTGATATCACTTGCGTGACTTTACGGACAATCTGTAGCAAGATTTCCCAAAAGGCCTGCTTATCGTCTGGCATATCTGAAATACAAATTCCACAACCGCCTCAATGTTTCTTCAGATCTTCGGTTGAAACTTTCTTCGAAAAAGTCTGATTTTAGAAAGCTGTCCAACCAGTCTCATTTTTCTCATAGAGGCGCAACTTTTCTGTAGGAACGTTTAATAAAGTTCCATTCTGGATGCTGCTCTCTTTACACTTCACCATGCACACTTTGTGATGATACTTTGTAGTAAATGTGGGAATAGTTATGTGGTAAATTATGATCAATAACGATAACTGAACATCGGAATTACGTTGTGTGACGTCGACAAGTTTATCTGTAGCATAGTCGCAATGTCAGCCATTAGCATACCCACAATATAGCCACAATCCAAAGGTTTTTCATGAAGCTTTCGAAATTAAAACCTGACTGAGGACTTTCCTCGTTTGCCTGTGTTCTTTGTAACAGATCAGGTTTCTACAAGAATGTTACAGAGCTGCAATTAGTTCAGTAATGGATAGATCGAACTGGCTTGTTGCTGCTATTGGTCCCCCTTTGCACTTTCAGGTGTTTCTTATAACTTTCCTACGTAAATCTGCCTCTAGGGAATTGAATTGGTGACCAAGGATAGAGAAGTTCCATTGACAGCTGGCGAAGATCGCTGTTCGGGATTTCCTCTGCATGCACGCAAGTCCCATAGTCGGTACTTGATAGCTGTGTCTGCGGTAGCGATATTTTGGTCTACATGTAGCTTGCTGCTGTCAGGGCTATTTCTTGTTTGGGTACTAGCCCCAACGTATCCTATATTATCAACTAGTTCTAATGATAATGGGAGACGCCCCTGTAACTGGCAATATGTCCCTGAGACGCGTCCCTCATAATATGGAAAACTGCTGATAGGGTTGCTACCACAGCATTAGATTCATCGGCGCGCGCTTTGGCTTCCTAGATAGGAAGGGCTGCATGTAACCTTAATATCGAAATGGCACATCACAAAATTAGACAACTTGCTCCTTCTCGAATGGATGATTCGTATATCGCTTGCTATTGGAAATGGCAAACGATGAGCTGTCAGCAGAGGACATCAGAGCCAGTGAGAGATGCGTGCGTGCTGTGATATCACTTCGCACACGCCAAAACACACATCGCCTGACTAACATTCGATTCAGTGTATGCACTATACAGTGAGAAATGCCGAGGAGACCATGATGAAATCATCAAGTGAACTAATTTTCGTACGCCTGCTACTTTCTTTAAATATGATCGGAAGGGTGAACATTATTGAGAAAACTTGTGCGCAATGATCTGAATTCTTCGAATCTGAAAGAATTATGGCAATCGAAGCACTTTGCTTGAACTCAAATTAATCCTCAAGCTACGCACGACTTTTTTATATCTCTGTAAGGTATTAGGAATTTCTATTTGCCCACTTTCTAAGTTCCTCGATGTGCCGTCCATTTCGAATAAATCACACTTCTAACAAACCGAAGCAGATAAACAAAATATTCAATTCTGTGGTTGCAACACTACTTGTCGGCCTAATGGAGGGTTCCTGTGTCCGCATCCATTGCAACACATCAAAGACACCGACGGTGGTGCGCATCATCGCTATTAGCTTGACACTGGGCGGATTGGGCTAGATAGCTGCTACTGTGGGTCCTTCTTCGCACCTCCGGGTGCCACTTATGACAACTTCAGCCATTAACATCCTCACATAATGTATAGCCTCAAATTAAAGATTCGAAAAAGGCGAAGAATTAAAAATTGTAGGAATTTTACAGTAGAATAATCACAGAGTTTGAATCTAAATGTAAAGATGCTTGCTTTTAAATAATTTACTTTCGAATGATAGGCATAATAAAAGGACATTTGTCAGTTAAACTGCCTGATTTGACACGGCTAGCAGCTACAAAAGATTGAGAAAATCACACAAAATTGCATGGAGTATAGCATGTGTTATAACAAACAACATTACTTTATAATAGATGACTTATTCTTATTGAAGATTGATATGCAATATTTCATGCGATATTCTGCACAAGTCCCGATACTAAAGATAAAGATCTACAAAATATAAAAGAAAACAAAAGTGCTATAAATGAAAAGGACGATTAGTTTTGAGAGCATTGATTGATGTCATGCTTTTTTTCAAAGGTGAAATTTTCTCGAAATTTCACTCTGAATAAAAGTTGATGTGTTACTACTAATCGCTTAGTTATATTTGCCCTTTTACTTGATTTTCCTCCGTCCAATACCGACACCCACTTACAAAATATCATCTGAAAAACAGCTGTGGCACAAGAAGTGACTTCTTGTAGCATTCTCAATAAGTGTGTTTTACCAGAGAATTTGAATAATGTCTCATTTGACATCTGATACCTGCTATCATAACAACTTTGAACTTAAATCTGTAGTTACACAGCTGGATTTTCAAGTCTCAGATCAAAAATATCCCACTAATAAAGTAGTTGATCTGTTTGACATCGGCTATGCACCTGACATTACAGCTTATGAGAGTAAAATAATTGAATGCTCTTTGTGGAGTTCAAATTAAAAGCAACATTTTTTATTCTACTTGGATCAATGATTCCATCCTTCTCTCTGCTGCATGTACTTGTATTTATTAAATTGGCTTTTGGATTTAAAGGAAATCTTGTTTTTCCAATAAGATATTTTAGATTGAAGTCCTTCAGTCATTTGGTACCGATACTGCTTTCAGCATAGCACACAAAGCATTAATTAGTGGCATTCATCTAGCATTAATCTGGACGTATAATTGTGGCTTATCATACCAGGCATACTATGCAGAGAATAAATCATTATTATGAACATTTCTAGAAGCAAATAGTTGAAGTGCTTCAAAACCAATTGAAATTGCGAAGTATATGTATATCGTTTCATGAATCTTTTATGGATGAACGATAATATCAAAATTCTTCCTATTATATATATTCCTAATATTTTTCCGACAATGAAGTCAATGTATTTTGCAGCAGTGTGACATGAGAAGTGCCGGCCATCAATATAGCAGATATTTGTTTCTTTACCTGATTGATTTATTGTAAAGATAATTTTAAAGAAATCCATAGTTTGGTAATGCGTTTCTTCAAATGCAAAGACTGCTCCTAAACAGACAATATTCGTGTTGAGGATATAGCGAGGCGAATAGCCGCTAGGAAATTTTTGATAAAATGATCGATATATACTACTTACAGAAAATACAAGTAGAAAGAAGTATTAGATATCACAACTTTCTATACGAAAACCAAAAGGCTTAATTAAGTGTCAGTACGTGTGTATAGGCATAAAGCAAGTGCATAGGGGATCTCAAATGAATTACGAATAAAGCTTCATACTCATGTTGATTTCATTTAGATTGGTTTCACGCTCTACTTTCAAGAGAGCATCCACTAAATGTCTTTCATTTTCGCTGTCAACTGATCACAAGCATAATTTGAGTTCATTGGTGGTTCAACATGCAACCTTGAAAATTCAAGTTTCCTTTATGGTCTTCTCCGTAGAATTTGGTTGATCTAATTGTCTTTCATGTAATTGAATCGAAGTACGTATTTTATTGTCTTTAAATTCAGAAGTTCGATCTGAAACCTTTGAAGTTCAACCATCTGTCGCATCCGACCGATTAGCTGTGGAAAACTCGAGGTCGTAATAAGAAAGGAAGCATGAGACACCGGCGTCAGGGGGATGAAATTTCATAATTCATATGTTTCATCTCATTTATCTGCATTCCTGATTTGTTTCTGCTAAAAAAGTAAATACTGATGAAAACTTTGACAATTTGCCATCAAAAGTCAAATGGATGCAACAGAGTTAATCCTGCATTTACTGCAAGGTATCTTGGAGACTGATGTCTGAATGATAGATATCAGTTTCCTAAAAATTGCAGAGTGCCACTTCTCCAGCTGTCTACAGACTTGACCCAAAACTCAAAAACCGTCAAATGCCAACTCTTCATTCAGTCATTGGTCGAATCTATGTTTTATGACTTACATATGCTGAAATTTTCAGCTGCAATAGAAAAATGATTACTACACGCACCCACACCAAAAAACACATTATGCAAAATATGCGTATGATTTCAGCGGATTTTGGTAGAGACTGATTCTGGAATAAATGACACACGTGTAGTTGTTGCGGAGAAAGCTTACAGGTGCCGAGTTTCGCTGACGATATCGTTATTTTAGTAGTACAGACCTTCAAATAATGTCGAACGAACTGAATCAGCTGGTAAAGCCGTAGGCCTTATATTGATTTGAAATATAGTTGTCACATGAGCAAAAGCACTTCGTTGTCCATTTGAAAGATGTTCAAATTTAAATCTCTACAGTAATCATTTGCTTGATGTATCAAAGGAAAATGATCTATCTGAAACCAACTCAGTGTGAATCTACAAACGATGGTGTAAATATGGGCTGACTCCAATGAATAAATCATCTGTATCACTCAATTTTGGCATTCCTCGCTTAACAGGATCATTTTTTCAAACTTTGATTTGAAATTATTCCATTTCAGGCATCCATATTTGCAGACACGTTAGGTATCGGAACTCTGTCCACTACATAGCCATTAAATGATCCCATAAAACATCTTCCCTCGAATTGACTGTCCTCATTCAGCTGTCAATTTTGAGTATCTGTGATTTACGTAAACGAACGTGATTCAAAGTCGACTCCCATTGCTGTCGCTAAAAATACACATGCTTTGAAGTAAAAATGTGCGCCCCGGTATAAGAAGCCAAATGGCAGTAGAATAATTGTAGCCTTAAAATTGGAAAGATTATTCAAAACAGTGCCAAGTTTTTCGCATTATTTCTTATGGAAGAATCAATCAAAAAGCTTTCAACAACACAGAATTATTTGTCGTTGATAAGCTTGTAAAGGAGAACAAGATTTTAACTGCTCCTCTTCTTCATATTGAATAACGGATGGAGCAGACGTCGCTTTTTAGTTGTGAGTATCCATGTATAATTGGGTACTGGCTACCCTGAAGATCATGTTTAGAGATATTCCCTTGTTCATTGTCAATGCAGATCAACGGTTTCTTGATCCTAACTGTAAGCCGAATTGTTTTAGTGTTCTTTTCGGCAATCAACGTTTCCCATCAATGCAGCTTAAGTCTTGAATTCCCGCAAGTTGAATTTTTGAATTCCATTAATTAATTTCATTGAAATTTATGTGCATAGAAATATTATTTCTATTTCTATATGTGATGTGTATGATTTTTAGTCAAAATGCAATAAACAATGTCTTGTCTTGTCCTGTCCTTTCTTACTCGTGCTTGCACAATGTCTTCAAAAATGCTTTTAGGAATGAAATTACAAATTGTGCCATGCACTGTTTAGCTTAATGGTTTGTAGCAAGAGTATGAAGAGGTCAGCATGACAAAGCTTCGAAATGTATTGGATAAACATTCTGAATTGCCTGTTTTAAATGCCTTGTCCAGATATAACAGAAAATACCCAATAATGAAATTAAAATGTAAAATTAGCAATGTTAAAAAATATTACTTGACTACCTGATGACCGAATCTCAGCTGCTGGTTTTCCAACAGCGCAGGGGTCACATCTCCTCCAATCTTAACTGCAAAACGAAGACCTCTCCAGGTTCTGCCGTAGCTTCACTATAGGGTCGCAGCATCTAGTCAGGGGTCGTCATCTTGGTCTCATATAGGTTCACGGTCTCTCTCCATTCAGTTGCCATTTCTCTGCATGACGTGCCCTGGATAGTGTCGCATTTATCTGGAAAAATAATCTGTTAATAAGAATAATGTCGCATAAAATCGGGATAAGCTCCGTATTTGAATGATGCAAAATAATAGTCTGAAAGAAAAACACAGTCAGTAGTCTGGAGGAGAACGCATATTGGAGGTAAAACGAAGTACAACTGGTCCCATACATACAAACTCTCATGATCAAATATACTAACGATGTATTTATGATTACGTCTTTGTTGAGGAGTGAAAATCCTATTCAGACCATCGATATCGAAATCAATAATGTAAACCAATGGTGTGCTACGAACAAGTTGGACATCAATGCCGATAAGAGTAAGACAATGCTACTCGCAAGTGTAAGACGTCGCAATCCCATTCACGTTTCGCTGGCGTTCAAAAGAGATGCAAAAATGAAAATTCTTGGAGTTACCATAGACGAGGATCCTGGTTTCCGTTCCCACATCGACGAAATTAGGAAGAAAGTGTCTTCTCGTCTTCATGTGTTGCGGTTTTTATCTGTCTTCCTAAATCGTGACGAGCTTCAGTAGATTTATGCGAGCTACATAAGGTCACTGTTTGAATTTTGTTGCCCTGTTTTTGTCGCCATAAGCTGCCATAGCTCTCAGCCTTTGTTGTCAATCGATCGCCGTGCTCATAAGATTATCAACTGCAAAATGGACGACCAGTCTTGTAATTGTTCACGTAACGTACTTACTGAGCGTCGTGAATAACTTTCTCTCCGTTTTTTTTAACAGTCTGTGTACAGATGAGCCCCATATTCTATTTAAGTTAGTTCCTGAAAATGCCTCGATCACTGAAATACACTTCTGACTTTTCTCGTACTAATGTTCGATATTCCTCTTTTTACCATATATGAAACGCGTTGTCAACAAATGTAAAAAAGATTTTCATTATTGACTCAATAAACACGACTACTACATGCATAGGTCACACTGTAAACAGTCACCTCCTAAAATCGAAGAAATCTGCATTCTAAAGCACGACACACTAGAATTTTAGAATGTTGAGTGAAATAGAATGTTGACACACTAAAGAGAACAATAACCCTAGTGCGCTAGCCTCCTAAAACGCTTTGCTTTAGGATTTTTTATTAGTTACGAATAGTGTCTTGCTTTAGTGTGTGATTCAGGAGGTGCTGGTTTAGAGTGCAGAGTAGTCATGTGAGTGCATTTCACAACCAAACTAACAAAAATTTCTTTTGAAAATTGAACTGAAAGAGGGTTCATGTTTACAGTGATAAAATGATTATCAATTATAAGTATTTTCATTGAAATATTTAGTTCGGTACTGAAATTCATATGATTGTTATATCCTATGACCTGGAAAAATCGAAAAAATGGAGAAATTTTGTTTTCTCTCTTTGGGTTATTTTTTGATAGTTTATCATGTTTAGAGATAAAATACAGCTGATGTTCGTCATCTGGCCATTACCTTCACGAGTAGCATGTGTTCAGTAGTATGTAGGAAATTTATCATTTAAGGCTATTTCATGTATTTGTTCATGATTTTCAAGCTATCTATGTACCATATCTATTCGAAATAAAAACGAACTCATTCTTGTACAACTCTCAACAATTGTATTGGCGAATAGGCGTGATGCTACGTATGTTGTGCGTGATACTTCTGGATGCACTCTCCTAAACACAGTCCTGGCTTGTCATTCGATGAAATGGTCGACTTCAACAAGCTGTTTTGCACACCTCAAAATTCAATATTGCTTCCATTCATGGGACTCGATAGACTTGCGATCATTTGTGTAGGATGGAACGAACGATCAGCCGACACTATGACTGGGGCTTGTATGGTCGGCTCGGCGAATCATTGATCAGCAAGCTTTTCGATGTTGTGTTAGCATGCATTCACTCAGATATGTAGTTCATGAAATGATCTGAAACACATTGTTTGCTGATCTAGTAGCACCGGTCTCAGTATTCCTTTCTTTGATGCAATTAACCACAGGACGTAAAATTTACGTCTTAGCGCTTTACGTCAGATGTAAACCTTACGTCTTAGGATCATGCGGGTTAACGGTACATTTTAAAGGCCTGTTTTCCAACATGTTTTTAAATACCATAATAAGGGAAGATAAATTGATTGATGGAGAAATTTCTTGTTCTCTTCGCAATGAAATTCTCTTAAGCGGTCATTGGGCAGAAATGCAGTCAAGTTTTCAACTATCTATCTTGAAAGATTCAATTACGTAATTACTGACCTTGTAGAAGCTGCGTATTGTTTTTGTGGATATTTGAACGTTAATGTAATTCAATATATTTTCTTCTTTCAGCAAAACAGGTTGCACGTTACATTTAACATCAACAAAAATTGGCCGAGGCACGATTTCACTTTCAAACTGATCATTCATTTTCCTCAATGCACTTCCTCAGTGTTCAATTGACCTGAAATCGCAACGCATTGAATCTTCTTCATGGAAAGAGTTTGACGGAAGTTGTCAATTCAAACTCACCGTTGAAGCGCCTTTCCAACCCTCAAGATAAGTGAAACGCTTACTGTGTTTCTGACAGAGGTAAAGGTTTCTGTAGAAGACAGGTAATAGTGCAAATTTCAACAATCAGATCTCATTTAACATCGAAATCATTCAGATCATTTTTTTAGATGAATAGGCTTTGTGATTTGATCTCCCATGAAACAGATCATAGTCACCACACCGGTGAATAAGAAAGGTGCTCGAGGATTTCCCAGTCCTCGGTGAGAAGTTGATCAACATTGCGTTTTGTGTGAGGCGCAGTCATGCAGGATGATTAGTCCAATCTGTTGGAGATTTGGTCGTTTTTGTCGGACGGCAGAGTGCGAATGGTTTCTAATTAAAGAGGCGCAGCAACCGTCATTCACAATGACGGCATTGGGTACTCCGTGGTCGATCAGGAATCCATGCATGTCAAAGAAGACAGTGCGCTTGACTTTATGAGACTCCGGACTGCTTTGGTTGGACATGGTGAACTGTCACCTGTCCATTCTGCCGAATGACGCTTCAACTCGGACTCAAAGACTCGACCCTAGATTTCATCTCCAGCAACATTGCGATGAAGAATTACTCGCCCTCACGTCTTAGATATTGATGCTTAGGGCATGAGCTTCCATGACCAAGGACATCTATATAAGCTGTCAATGCCATGATACACACGCATAGATTCTATCATTGGATTAAAAGACCAGCTTGCTGCATGTACATCACGGTTGGAACCGGTCGGGGTTTGTGGTGGCCAGGGCCGGGCAGCCCCCGGCGCGATCAAAACCGGCCGGTCGGGTCTGGGACGTCTGCTAATGTCTCTTTATCCGTTGTTTACGATTTTGATCGTCATACACATTATTTGGTCAATTTATGCCGTTAGACATTACTCAATTTCCACAAAGCATGCATGAAATGTATGAATGGCAGGCTTACCGTACCTCGGATAAGCAACCTATTATAATACAATTTCATAAAATGCAATTATTTTTACTTTGATGACTTCTTGCTTATCTAATGAATTTCAGACCTACGTTATCATTTGTAATTTGTTAACAGCATCTTCAAAGTCAATCATATACAAGTAAATTGAAAACCGGGGATCAAAATGAAAGGAATCATATCCACATCTCGCGTCTACAACAAACTTCTGAGCGGTCACCGATTCTAAACTCCAATATAATAAAAAAATTTCTAAAAATAAAGTTCTGAACAATCTAATCACTGACTAATGTTACGAAATGCTTTGTCTCAAATATGTCATCAATTTTTCATTTCTGTGAGTGTCCCAAGACCGAGAATGCTGTGGTACCTACAACGTCACTCAAAATCTATCGCGTGTGTTAAATTATCAAACAATTATCGACGATAGACTATCAATTATTCGGGTAGTAGGCCTTAGATTGCGTTGAAATTGCATTGCATTTCTAAGATCCACGTGTTATCTCATGCAGTGAGATTATTCAAAACATGGAATGATTGTAGATTTGATAGGTTTTAGAATACACAATGCCAGCAAAATTCATACAGGCTAGAATGTAGGCTAGAAAGCCAGAATGTGTCATTTAAATCAAAATATGGTTTGAACTACATGTATAAGTTGCTGACAATCATTTTTAACTGTTTGAAGAACAGTTTGCAATATTTATATCACAAAGCATGCACGTAGATACTCTCAAATTATTTTACATTTACAAGCTCTTAATGTTGTGATTGATTTACTGAGCAATTTATTCTGTAGTTTACGTCGTCAACGGTCGACATGGACCTAACTATATTAACCGGCCGGCCGGCCGGCCTTCAAAATGAACGACTGGCGGCCGGCTCCAACCAGACCCTGATGTACATAATAAGTCATGAAAAACAGTACACTAACTTTATTCAGTAAAAATTGCACAATTAATGTACAATGCGTCCATCTCTGCTCACACAATCAACTTTAGGCCTGTATTTAGTATTTGTATTAGTAGCGAAAGATGCGACCAGAGGCGTCGCTAAGGACACATCATTGGGGGGGTGTTTGCTAAATTTTACCTGATTTACAACTAAGAACCAAAATTTACCTGATTATTACACACACGCATACTCACACACACATTCCAACATGTTTCATGATTATAACCTGCAGAAGAGGTACCTAGTCATCTAATCGGCCGGAAATGACGCCTATAAATGAAAAATAATTTAATTGGTGGTTCATACGAATTGATATTCATATTGAGTAGTCTCGACTGCTAAGGAAATTTTCGATGGTGTTTGCATCGAGAAAGTTAACACGCTGTTAACAATAAACTTCTACGTACAGAGAGGACGGTGTGCCTTATTCATACCGTGCGCTTTCCGCGGTGCGCGTGTGACTGACGCGGTATGAGGAAGGTTCGATGAAATCCACCGTAGAGATGACGTCATCTCCTCAAGGGACAACGCAATAGCCAGAACTTATATGAATCAACGGCTAAATACACTACACAGCTAGGCACAATGAGTTGCAGGCGTTTCAGCGTCAGGTGATTCAGTGCCAATATTCACTGGCCACATTATAGGTAGGGTACTGGAATTACATTTCAATTGCACTTAGATATTTTAAATTTAGGAGAGCTAACTCACATCGCCTTATGCTCCAATTTTTAAGAAAATGCGAAGCGACTGTTCCTCCCACAGGATTAGATTCATCTGCGCGGGCTTCGGTTTCCTAGATAGGAAGGGCTGCATGTAACCTTAATATCGAAATGGCACATCACAGAATTAGACAACTTGCTCCTTCTCGAATGGATAATTCGTGTATCGCTTGCTATTGGAAATGGCAAACAATAAGCTGTCAGCAGAGGACAACAGAGCCAGTGAGAGATGCGTGCGTGCTGTGATATCACTCCTCGCACACACCAAAACACACATCGATGCCTGGCTTACATTCAATGTATGCACCATACAGTGAGCAATGCCGAGAAGAGGATGTGAAATCATCAAGTGAACTAATTTTCGTACGCCTGCTACTTTCTTTAATAATGATCGGAAGGGCCAATATTATGGAGAAAACGTGTGGGCAATGATCTGAATTCTTCGAATCTGAAGGAATTTTGGCAATCGAAGCACTTTGCTGGAACTCACATTAATCCTTTCAATCCTCACATTCACATTAATCACTTTTTTTCCTATCTCTGTAAGGTATAAGGAATTCCTTTTTGCCCACCTAATAGGTTCCTCAATGTGCCGTCCATCACATTCTTCTATCACATTCATTAATCACACTTCTAGCAAACCGAAGCAGATAAACAAAATATTTAATTCTGTGGTTCCTCCTGCTCGCATATACAGTCATCCCGGGTAGAGGTCGTTTTCAGCGCGCTATGTTTGACCGCTTTCGCGTGACAAATCAATATCATCGACAGCAACTAACCATATACTTTCTGGTGTCTAGAAAGGGTAAGAATTTCCCGACATTATGAATTGTTTTTGTGACAAGACGTGTTTTTGTGGCTAAGAACAACGGCAGTGAATATTGGAGCTGAATCGCCGGCAAACCGGCGGTTTACCTGACATTTCTCATTTTACCTGAATCTTTTAATAATTTCATATTGGGGGGTGTCACGGTCCCCCACACCCCCCCCCGGTCGCGACGCCTCTGGATGCGACCCATTTGTGTAATAAGCCTATTGGTTGCTTTACTTACCATATAGTCTATATTAAAGGTTATCAATGCGCATTTGGCTTAAGTTCCCCGGTA
>CAJQUW010002041.1:0-34130 GCA_907163375.1 Prostheceraeus crozeri | reverse complement strand
CTGTTGTTCTTATATTTATAAAAATCTTTTTCAAAATTATTTTGGGCTAGTGCACGTTTCTGGCTGTTGCTATCAATATATGGTTTGAGGAAGGCTTTCTGTCTAAATTTAATAATGCGGTGAACTCTTTTTAAAATCATCCCCATTTCTAAATAAAATTTTAAGATGCTAAAGTGGACTAGATAGTTTTCTTTATCATACTGGGTGAGTAAAAGTTTGCGGCAAGCTTATAGTCGGGTTGACCGCATTGATTCTAAATCTTTATGAAATTGTTTCATAACGTCGGAAAAACATATCTTTGGTCACTTCAACCTGATTCGGGTGCGAGTGGAAAATCCACGGTTTTATGTTTAATATTATTTGGATAGATTAGATCTATCTCAAAATAATATCCCCAATCACCTTCATCTGGAATTGCTAGTATGTTGGAAGGGTTGGAGAAATGTTGAATTTCACTATCATCTAACCAGCTAAACTCAGAGTGAGGTAGCGGTTTGGATAATGAACTACCATACAAATTATTTTGGTCATAATACTTCAGATGAGTCTTGTCATTGCCTACTATTTTTGATTTTAACCTATGTTTATTTACAAATGTGAGACCACCGCGAATTCCTCGCTCAAATAAATTATACATCTCTGGATCTTGTAAGAGATGAATGGTCTCACCAGTCATTTTAAAAGCAGACTTAAATGACATGGCTGGCAGACTGACAAAGTGGACGGGATCTAACTTATCTTCTTCTAATGCCACTCGTCGAAACTCCTGAAATACATCAGCCAGCAAAAATACATCTAACTTAAGGTAGGCAATCATATATTCACAAAATGTATGGCAGTCAAATTTTATCCATGCATCTTGTGCATGATCATAATCTTCGGTCTTACATTCTGCGCCGGTCAAATCATTTTTAAATTTATCTATGGGCGGAAGAGAAGTCTCGCCGAGTTTACTATTGCATCAAAATATGCATATGGAAAGACTCCTTTCCGTGTGATGACTTCATCGGTTAGATTTGGGTATTGTTTCTTAAGATTTTGTGTTAGTGGAAGAGACTTTAGATTTTGCACGAGAGAGGCCAGTGATGCAGTCATAAATTGGTAGGAATCTAAAAATTTTATATCAAAATAGACCGTCTTATTTTCTTTAGTTTTATCGACAGGCACTTTTGCTGTCATGGCCATAAACTTCTCTCTCGTTTGTGCTATTACATCAAGCTTCCACTCTTTCATTTGACCTAAACCTCCTTTTATTATCATATGGCTGTCGTAGCCCTTGAAATTATGGAAAATGACGGGTATTGTACGCCGCTTCATCCTCAGCGAAAAATTACATTTTGAACAGAGTGCGTTTCTAAATTTACCAGTGATGTGATCATGGTCGCGCACTTTCTTAATCTTATCATCGTCAAATGTTTTCCTACATTTGGGGCAAACGTTGCAACTATCAAATTTTGCTTGATCATCTGCTGTCATATGCTATGATCTGCGATAGAGTTCACCATCATACTTTTGTTGAAATTTTACAGCCTGTTCGAGGAATTGTAGGAATTGGTAAATACAATCCTCACCTTGCCAGACGCGCATTTTATTTTGCCTACTCCTAAAGTGATCATGCCATACTTCATAGCAGGAAATGGCTGCTGGTCGATGGATGTTATCATCGATATAGCATTCGATGTCAGCATAGATGACACGAAGAGGACTTAGTTCATCACCATTCTCTCTATATGAAAACTCCTTATCTTTGGGCATGCGTTCCATTTGCAGTTTACCTCGCTTACACCACTCATAATGAGTTTCAAATTTAGTTTTCCTCCTAAAGTGGCGAATACATCTGTCGCAGTAATATAACTCTCTACTCGAGTTTTCTAAGTGGTGGTATAAGCGAGAGATTTTGGGAATACCGCAGTAGTGCCATTCCTCACTATCATCCTGTTTTTACTAATAACAGGTTTACTGTACGTTCATAACAACTCGAACGCGAGTTGTAGCGCACACCCTTCAATCCTTTTTCCCAAACATGGAGAACTATTTTAATGTTGTTCAATTTTTCAAATTTTTCTATATCTTTAATTTTCATATCGTCACTATTACAGTCATCGAAGTTTAATTCATTCTCCCACTGCCTATAGCTATATGTGCGATTTCGATTCGCATTGATGTCATTATAGTGGAGAATGGAGAGGACAGCATATTTAAAACATTGCGATTCGCAATCGACATTGATGACTGCTGTTTTGTTTTTTAAATTTTTTGGAAGTTTAAAGGAGCCTCGACCACTATGATTTCCTAATAGACTGATTTTAAATAAGGCGGACTCAATGCCGTCAAAAATGAGACCGCTATCGCGCTCGTTAAATTTATCAATATTTAATTTAATCCTTGGATGTGAAAATTTATCCAAGACTCATAGTCTACAACCTCGGTTGCAGGAGAGGAGGGTATGTGAAACTCTAACCTCTCTATTATTTGTCCAGTATGGTGGTCGATTTTTACATATTTTATTTTAAGATAGATGAGCGCCTTCATCCTAAAATTGTCTAAATTGTTGAAGAGCGCTTCTATCAATGATGAATTTTGATGAAACCATTCCTCAAAGTTAGCAATGGTTTCTGAGGAGTCCATCTGGTAGTTCCTCACTAAATTATTTATGGACACCTCAGTGAGTCGATAGAGGAGTACCGTTGGTGTAGGTATCGTTCGTGTGTGTATGTTGAAGTCTGTGCGAAGATAGTTCAAAACGTGTCTCGAAAGACTGAATGCACAAGTCGCAAGAAAAGGAGACATCGTTAACAGAATCATCCCTACCTTCGGAGATTGATGCCGGCTTAGGTCGACAAACACCTCGCTTGATGTGTCGGGTGAGATCCCATTTCCTCGTGAAGATGTGCCCACAGTCAGCACATTCCCACTCGTTGCCATTATCGCGACAGTTCTGAGCTGGAACTCGCATCACCTGAAAGAGAAATCATTCTATCATCTCTGTTCAAGCCTCAGTGTAGTGTTACAACCTACCTTGACTCAATAACTCTAAACTTTCCTCGAGAAGAGAGGGCGTTGGTGATGAAGTTGATGCCTGAAATTGAGGAAGATGCTATTAGTCACACGTTTGAGGAAGATGAGAGAGGAAATCTTAACTTACCATTTTAATGAAATATGATCAACAGAATAATAGTCAAAGAGAGAGATCGTGCGTTCGTCACTTGTATGATTCACAGATTAAATGAAATGATATGAATGTCACTTTGCTTATATACTTTCATTCTCTTCATTCATTGGATGTTCATTCTGATTGGCTGCTTGTGTATACTTTAGAATTAGAAAAATGTTAAAGTTATCATTATTCAAAGTCAGCATTTCAAAGGCAACATGACAAGTCCTCCAACAACGCCAAATACCGCATTGGAGTTCTCCTCTCCATGCACATCAGCAAAGGTGCTCGTTACACCAAATGCACCAAGAAAGGCGAAGGTGAGAAGGTGTACCGACTGGACAATATACGAAAGTTATCATTACCAGCGGACGAGGAAGAGGAGAGTGTATGTGAGAAGGAGTGTCCCGACTTAACAAGCGTGAGGTGGAAGTATCTCCAGTACGATACTGACGATGTGATGGAGATCACCAGCACGAAATTCCTCCACCAATTATGGGAGTGGTACACCCCTAACTCCCAGCCACGAACTATGGCAGAGTGGGAGTATATTGATAAAGTGAGGCTTGCAGTGGAAGAACGATTGAAGCAAGTGAACTGTGTTTGTGATCTGTGTGCAGTCAGACTCTGGGACGATATTGACGATGAAGACCTTTGAAATACATGCCATAATAAATGTTTATTTCGTATTATCTTTGCTTTCATACTGACTTACTTGAATGGGGCTTCAGTGGATGATTTAACCATGTATACATTTTCATTGGGAAATAGTAGCACGCTTAGTCTAACTTGTAAATCTTATAACATTTCATATGGGCGATGATGGTAGATGAAATAGTGTCAGATAAAATTAAGATAGCTTACACTTCTGATACAGGGATAGCAATCGACTGCGATCCATGTGTAAAGAGCTTGTTAGACTACGGAAGAGAGAAGTGTGTTATGTTGCGTGTGGCGCGTGAGTGTCCTCCCATTTCATTCCATTCATCAATTCGTCTCAGTGATAGAGACAGGTAGAACTCATGGTTCTCATAACGTATGCAATGGAAAGTTTTAGGTAACCTTCGACAGTTGGCTAAATGTCGCCCTGGCGCGAATGCATACTACGTTGAGACAGAGGCAATCACTTGCAAACATGACGCAGAGAGGTTTAACAAGATTGACCATTGCCGAATGTCCCTTGCGGTATACATAGCTACGTGTTTCACCGCCGCCCTTTACAGGAACGCCCGTCGAAAGGAAGTATTACACCGAACTTCATTTGCAACGTTCAAGTTGACTGATAGCAGATTCAACTTAATGATAGTATTCGCCAGTCCGAAGACTGCCCAGGGCAAACCGCGTGGAGGTTCTATCATGTCTTGCCCCATGGTGGCCCTTAAGAGAGCCGATGGTTCGTTCTCGTCGTATCTGAAAATAGAAGGAAAAATAGATGAAATATATTCAAGTGATAGAGATGATATTAACTTACCATAAGAGAAATTTAGCCGGTTCGCGACCCCTTCGATGGTGATGGTTGAGGTAAGTATTTGGCCGGCAGTTTCCGCTTCCGGTGGCGCAGCTCCTTTATTTCGCCATCATGCTTTATAAGAGACATGGAGACAGCGCATCTCCGCCATTGCTCCCTCGTAGCACTCGAATGTGGAATCCAAGTCCTCACTCTCAAGGATGATGCTGTCGACGATTCTGCTCTTGATGATGGGAATGTGGAGCGTTGTTCGTCTCTCTTCTTTCTTCTGACTCTCAGTCAGGCTAGTCTTTAATTGCTCAATTTTTAAATTTGATACCTCTTCTTCAGCTTTTAATGATTTTATGTAAGTCGCCTGCTCAGTAACGCGTTTTTTCGCTGGCAAGCGCCCTTTCGCGGAAAGATTCTAAATTGATCACTTGTGTCTTGAGGGCCCGAATCTCGGCTACCTGACCCTTCAGGTGGAAATTGTCATCCCTAAGGGCCGAACATTCATTTTTGTAAACGAGTGAGCTCATCTTTTAATTTTGTGAGTGCATATTCCTGGCTCACTTTTGCGATCTGGGTATCCTTATTCCAGCTGTTCGTCTGCTGCTTAATCCCCTTCTTTACTGGGGAAGGTGCGATTACTTTCTTTTTCGGGGAAGACTGATTTGTTGGTTTTCCTATCTCTTCCGTGTCTTTAGTAATGACGACCTCCTCAGAATCGGAGTCATCTGAGCTGTCCAAATCGCTTAGTGGGGCCTTCTCTTCTGCTGTTGATGAGGTAGTGGCCGAAGCAGCAGGCTCCAAAATTGTTGCAATAGCCTCTTGTAGTGCTGCGTCAAGATCGACTGTTTCTTCGTTGAAGAAGGGTGCGATCACTTTGCCGATGTCTGATGTTATGTAATTGTTTGCCTTTTTGAGCGGACAGTCGGCGTGGGCGATGTAAAATTCCTCATGCTCTTTGCCTTTCAAAAATTTCAGGCAATGTGTACAGCCGGAAATAACGGCTCTTTCCTCGTGGAAGTGAGGCGTATTCTTGTACTTATTAATGTGACGTTGAATTCGCCACCCCTCTTTATTTCTCCGCAAGAGCACTTTTTAAATAAAAATTTTGAGTTGCCTCCCATTTTGTAACTTATGTATCTGTAAAGGAAGGATGAAATAGAATTACTAACAGGCGACATTGGCAGTCATTCTTATAATCATACAGCTAAATTGTGAGATTGGTGGAAAGTGTCGAACCTTTGAATCCGTTACAGGCATTACTCAGAGGGGATCTTATCCCAACTCCAAGGCCTCGGCCCACAAATCCAACCTCCCGCGGACAGAGCGTGCGTCATATCACTGTGTTGGTATCCGGACCCCGATTTTGACATGAAATCAGTGGATTGTTTACAAAGGTTGCAAATTCCAAGCCGAAGCTTGCCTCCCACAACTTTATAAATGTCTTAGTTGAATTCAGAAGGTTTGAAAATCCCGAAAATTGCCAAAAAATAGCGAATTTAAATTTTTCAATTTTTTAGCACTACTTATGAAATTTTATAAGTAGTTTATCACTTAGGGCAGGTCAATAGCGACCGAACCTTTTTTGAATCAAGTCAAACGGACTTGTAGAAGCAAAGTTACAAGCCTTTAAAGTTTTGGAGTCTTTTATGGCCTGGAGACGAAGGCCATCTCCTGGCTAACCTCTAAGTCTAACGCCTTAGCTGATATCAGCAATGAAATTTTCTAAGTCGGTTTCTTACAGAAACTCGGGATTTGGAATGTCCGAAGCTATCATCGGAGCTCAGAGAGACGACTTACCGTTGACTATCTCTCGTATTAATGACAAGTCTCTCTCGGTTCCCAGCTTATATAGTGTGTGGCGATCAGCTGATGACGTAACACCCATCATCCAAACACTAAAAAACCCGTCTATCTCCGGTTCTAGTGCTCCGATTGAGCTGGAAATACACCATTTCCATGTAGAATTTGACGCTGAATCCGAATCTGGCCTCCGTTTTCCCATCCGATGCTTCGTTTTGGCTCTACAGTAGGCAGCCATCGCAAAAATTCTAACTCTGTCGTTTTTCCGAAAAAATGTTGAACATTTTTCTCGCCGATTGACTTGAAACTCTCCGATTGACTTGAAACTCACCATACATATAAAGAATTTCACGCTAATTCCAAATCTGGCCTCCGTTTACCCATCCGAGCCTTCGTTTTGAAGCTAGAGCCCAAAACGTCCCAAATTCTAACTCTGTCGTTTTTCACCAATGTCCCAAAATCTTAAATGGCGTCTCACATCTAAACGAAGACAGATAGGAACAAGCCGATTGTTTCACTGAATTTGTCTCACTCTTAGCTTTCAAACAAGCTATCGCACGACAAAATCCGTCCACTGGAAGCCAAAATCGAAGCAAGCTGTCCAGAGGGGGGGGGACGTCAGCGAAATTTCAGAATTTGATGAAAAATGTTTTGGTGACGGTCCCAGGTCGAAATTCCACACTTTGGAAAATTTTCAAATTTTTACCCATACAAAGTCACTCTGACACTTAGGATTTTTTCAGGTAAGCGAGCTCCGACCTAAAATCTTGTAACCGCTCTAACTTTTGAACGAAGACAGATAGGAACAAGCCGATTGTTTCACTGAATTTGTCTCACTCTTAGCTTTCAAACGAGCTATCGCACGACAAAATCCGTCCACTGGAAGCCAAAATCGAAGCAAGCTGTCCAGAGGGGGGGGGGACGTCAGTGAAATTTCAAAATTTGATGAAAAATGTTTTGGTGACGGTCCCAGGTCGAAATTCCACACTTTGGAAAATTTTCAAAATTTTACCCATACAAAGTCACTCTGACACTTAGGATTTTTTCAGGTAAGCGAGCTCCGACCTAAAATCTTGTAACCGCTCTAACTTTTGAACGAAGACAGATAGGAACAAGCCGATTCTTTCACTGAACTTGTCTCACTCTTAGCTTTCAAACGAGCTATCGCACGACAAAATCCATCCACTGGAAGCCAAAATCGAAGCAAGCTGTCCAGAGGGGGGGGGGGACGTCAGCAGAAAATTTTTTCTCTCCGATTTCGCTGGAAACATCCTTCCTAACCCAAAATTTCACGTAGATTCCGAATCTGGCCTCCGTTTTCTCATCCGATGCTTCGTTTGGGCGCTACACACCAAAACGTCCCAAATTCTAACTCTGTCGTTTTTTCGAAAAATGTTGAAAATTTTTTCTCTCCGATTGACTTGAAACTCACCATACAGATAAAGAATTTCACGCTGATTCCAAATCTGAAATCCGTTTTCCCATCCGAGCCTTCGTTTTGAAGCTACAGCCCAAAACGTCCCAAATTCTAACTCTGTCGTTTTTCGCCAATGTCCCAAAATCTTAAATGGCGTCTCACATCTAAACGAAGACAGATAGGAACAAGCCGATTGTTTCACTGAATTTGTCTCACTCTTAGCTTTCAAACGAGCTATCGCACGACAAAATCCATCCACTGGAAGCCAAAATCGAAGCAAGCTGTCCAGAGGGGGGGGGGAGTCAGTGAAAATTTTTCTCTCCGATTGACTTGAAAATCACCATACCGATGCAGAATTTCACGCTGAATCCGAATCTGGCCTCCGTTTTCTCATCCGATGCTTCGTTTGGACGCTACACACCAAAACGTCCCAAATTCTAACTCTGTCGTTTTTCGAAAAATTTTTTCTCGCCAATTGCCTTGAAACTCACCCTACCGATGCAGAATTTCACGCTGAACACGAATCCGACCTCCGTTTTCTCATCCAACCACTCCTTCCACTCGAAACAACCCATTTTACAACCCAACATTCAGCACGAAAAACATCACACACTATAGCCTCAAGACTAATCCTGGCGGTCGCCCAAGTCCACCACGACACTCAGACCCAAAGCACCACGGCGGCCGACCACGACACTCTGCCGTTCCAGAGGGGGGGGGGGAGTCAGCGATGGCGGCCATCTTGCGCTATCTGGTGTTTGTCACTTCCTTACTACTCACCATCAACAATCGTTTTTGTTGTTCATTTTTAATTTTTATGTATTTTCGTCGACTAATTTGAAAAACAAATACCAGTGCAATATAGCATGCGCAAAATTTAGAGTTTTAATGATTAGTTGTCAATGCAATTATGATTCTGCTAATTAGGCAACAACAATCCATCTTAAACATCGAAATCACTATTATTAGACCACCATTTGAATCCCTGCATCAGAACCTGCCACAACGGATAGCTACTTGAGATGGACCGGGAACACGAAACCGACCCTTTTGAAGAATTGTACTACTTCCACGGTTCCGGTGCGGTTTCGACCCTTTTCCAAATTGCCAGACATGGCAAGCAGCGTCTGCAAAATACCATGGTAGCACAAGTGTTAAACTAACGCCGGCTGCATTCAAATTGGCAACCCGGGCGTGGGTCTGGTCCGGCTGAATTTCACATCGACCACCAGTACACGACAAATTTTCCAGGCACCGTCGATCGCATCAAATGTTTCTTAAACCATTTAAATCATTATTTCTCTAACCCTGATCGCACACAAACTGCATTATTGCTGTCATTTCAAGCTTTTTTGACGCCGCGCAGTCGCTGCAGACGTGAACGATGTTTATTCACTTTCGGCAGCTATTTGACATGACACCGTTTCCTGTTCGCGCTCTCTTCCACTTCATAAACTGCGGAAATTACTTAGCTACATCAGGCAGGAGAGCAGTCTTTCTGTTTGCAGTCACAATGAAATGAATATTTAGTGAAATCTTTGAAATTCACTTTTACCGATTATTGTAACGGTAAATACTTGTAATCTGCTGTCTCGTATTGAAATCTGACATAGGTGGAGCCGATCGAAGTTGTGATAGCTTGGGTATTAGAAATGTACACGATTCGTCCAAACCAGCCGAGAGCCGATGTGTTTTGGAAATATTCAAGTCCAGCCAAGTCGAGCTGAACCTAGCCTTGGACAGATTATTTCGGCTCGGCTCGGCTCGGCTTATGTACATCTCTAGTTTATGGTGTCAGTCGGCTGTTGTCATTTCCGTTGACCATAGTTGATATTATTCATGCCCGTGCCTGATTACCATTCCCAATCAGGCTGATATTTTATTAGTCATTTAAGTCAGAAGTGAAAAATGCCTGTTCTGAAGTAAATAGCTACAAAATACGCAGAGCAATGGCCACAGTGTGGCTGAGGCCTAAAAGACCATTTGCCTCTACGTTAATTGGCTTTCGTATGGATCTGCTTCAATTTTAGATAAACTCCTTTTTGACAACAAATTCAACAGTGTCATAAATTGCAACAATTTTAGTTTGTTTCGTGATGGATTGAGTAGCCTCTGTTAGATGGTAGCTGCGACTAAACAAATATAGGTTAACATTTACGCAGGAGTAGGAGATCCCTTTTTATGAGGATCAGATAAATTTCTAATAATTCGCCTCTCAGAGCAACATTCCATAGATTATGCAAATACTGGGGAAGCATATTCATTGATTGTCTTCGTTTTTCCATCTTCCACTATATATTTCTATGTGCGTCAATAAAATTCCATGCTAATTTATCTTCTGTTTCAGATTTGAATGTCAAGTTAATTAGAAAGCAAGAAATGTGAATACATGTTTTCATTACAAGATTTATTCTCTTTTATCCACACCAAACCTGTTTTTGAATGCATGGAGGTGAGGGAATTCCAACGCATATGTCCAAAATATACATTCCATCAATCTGTTGGCAGGAAGATCATTAAACAACATTCCTCCATCAGCGAGACGCTTTTCATTCATTCGCCGTGCGCGCTGTGTAGCTTCATTCACCACCTGTCGAAGTGAATTCTACCACAGCGTGGATTCGACATCAATTAATCAAAACACTGATTTACCAGGAAATGTCAGATAAACCTCTCGACGAACCAGTTCACTTTCTTGGACATATCAGTGACGCAATTTGAGATAACTGCGTAACATGTGAAACTGAACTGGTACGAAGAAGTTATCTGACGTTTTTTTGAATTCACAGCGGCTGAGAGTGCTCCACTGCTGCTCAAATATCTCAATTCCATCTCTCATGCATTTCAGACAGATTTAGAGAGATATGGAGTACTTTCTATTCCCTGAAGGCTTTCCAAATGGAACATTTCATACACTAAGCATGTTGAATATTTGTTTCTATTTGTTGCTGACGATTGAGATCCGTGTGAATATGAGAAAGATAAATTCCTTAATTGTTAAACGAAATTCGGAGACTGCCTGAGATTCTCATGTCTTTATAAGGCTAGACTTGGAGCGACGCAAACCCAGCCAAAGGCATAGAATAAATCGGACCAATTTGAAATCAAATTACAGCATTTCCTTTAATAAGCGCCGCCGCATTTATTTGCAATTGCCTGGTTTTAAATGCGGCGCTTAATAGACACAGGTTAGCTGCTGATTACAGGCCTATGACCATTACAGAAGATCATTATTGAGCATCAATAAGAGCTGAAACTCATCGACATTCTATCTGTATTGTCGACTTGTTGCCGACAAAGCGTCGTGGTTTCGACACTAATTGAACACAGATGGACTTATTTCTTGGAATTGTGGGTATTTGTATTTACTATTTCCTTCCCATGGTCACTTGAAGGTGAGGCACATAAAAACCTGAGCATAATGAGTCATACAGGCAGACTCTGAATCAGGTTCGGTGTCAGCTAATGTCTATGGCGATGTGAAATCAGATATATAGAAAATAATCAATTAGTGACGGCTGAGTATGACTTTCATCATGACATAGACTGCAAACAATGCAACATCACACAAGCATTCCAGCGATGTCTGATAACTATATCTGTTTTTTTCTTGCTCAATAGACGATACATGTACCTGTACTAATTATAATTTGTCACTCCTCCCTTTTTCTTGATATCGGAGATGCGGCGCTTATTAATTAGTTGAACTCTCAGCTGCGGCGGTTATCAGAGGCTGGAATTTTTGCAGGAAATAAGTACATGTAATACATCAATAGCCCATCCAGCTCTGCGATCATCACAGTTCATTTACATCCATCTTCCATGTATGCTCTTCCATTTTTTTTGTTGTCTTACGATAACCTGACGTTTTCTTACTTTTTGATTTCCACAACTATTAATGAGTGTAGGTGTTTGTGTTGAATGTTGGTCTGTGAAACTAAATCAGATCGTATTAAGACATGAATTAGTCTTGAATATGATGTGCTCCCTGGATGTCCAACAACACATTACGGAAATATGTTCGACTAATTCACCTTATTTGTAAGTGGTGTTTCATATTTCTCGATCTCTGCTAATTTCATGACTTTGAGAGGCTTCGATTTTAGACAATTTAGAAAATCGCTGTGTGGGGTGATGTTTTCCTCTTTTAGCTGACATTTTCCTGCTTCAATAGGAACTAAAATTCACGACAATTCTCGTTTGCAGTGAAAAGACCGACAACAAACTCGTCAAAGTAAAAAGGAAGACATCAAAACTGATTGAGCAGTTCGCACCTCCACATTACTTTTCAAAATTTAATTGCGTTCCAATAATTCCAAGTAATGCAAGTGAAACCTATTGCAATGTGTTTAGGCAACATTTTGGGGGTAATGCACTATTTAACTACGTCTTAATTATTAATTTTAGTTAAAATCTCCGACTGAAATAGCACTCTGAGCCAATCTGTAATACTCCGCCCGCAGTTATAATAATTATAATAGTAGCGTTTATTTCAGGAAACCCCATTATTGGGAATCGTGGGGGCATTATGCAGTTACAAGTCAATTTGAAATAGACACATAGATGAAGTAACAAAGAACAAAACAAAAAGTAAATCAACGGAGAACAGCACGAAAATTCGGATAGGTTCCATTTAAATGTCAAATCAACTGTTTGGAAGTTTAGACATCTTCACCAAGAAAGAACTTCTGATCAGATAATTGGAACACATGGGTATTCTGTAGAGACCAGAGCGAGGAAATCGGGTGTGAGATGATGTAGAGGATGCTGATGATTCGTGACCAGTTCCTGAAACAGTTTGAGGGCTATTATTGTCCGATGGTATCGGAGAGGTGTGAAATCAGGACATTCACATGAGGAAATGCCACATATAATTCTGTGACATCTTTGAACATTCTCTAGCATCCCTTCTTGATAAACTTTTACATTTAAAAAAATTGGTGCGCAGTATTGCACCAGACTGCGAATATATTTATATATAGCAGTATATTCGAAAACAGTCATGCTTTCAAATATACTGTCTAAATCTTCGCAAAATGTGCATTTTGGATGAACACCGACGACATATCATTTCAATTTGCTGCCTCCAATTAAGAGATTCTGTCAAAATAACACCGAGGAGTTTTATCTTGTCACTGACTGGGATACCTGGTATCATCCAATTTGAGAAATTAGTTCCAGAATTCGATGTGAAAACATTTGATGACACTTGTCTTTCTTGATGTTCAACTGGTTGTCCTTAGTCCAGCTCAAAATAGAAGAATACTCAACGGAAACAAGGCTTTCATCATCGGAAAGGAAGAAGTTACTAAAGACCATTGGTCCAAAAGATGAACGTTGTGGGACGCCATGCCACGAACCACCTTCCTCATGTCACCGCGGAATGTTTTCCAACGGGTTCTTTGGTATCTTTCGCATAGATAGTTTTGAACAAATTTGATGAGGTAGAGGTTGAATCCGTCACGAATCATCTTGTCCACTTTTCCAAGTCTGTCGTTAGTACATGGCAACCGATGTCCTTGCGATCTGACAGTGAAAAGGTAATTAAATTCAGAAGCTCAATTAGCGCACATGTAGTTAGGTTCATAATCGGATACCCAAACTGAGAAGCATCAATGCGATCAGTACATTGACTTTTGAATTTCTTAAATAATTCACGCTCCTATAAACGTGCAGGCAATGCCAAAAGCGATATACAGGTCGCAAGGCAGATGTACTTGGGCGATTTGTCTTCGTAATACTGACAATGTCGGCGCATTTCCACTTGACTGGGAAATCAGTCGCCTTCAAACATTCATTGAAGACACAAAACACAAAGGTTTTGACAGGACGCTACTCAACTTAGACCAAAAAATAGTAGGCCTACCATCCGATCCCGGAGATAGACGGAGACTTCAACATCTGAATCATTGAAAAGCCAAAGAACAACAATAGGAAAAGGTCTATAATTTAAATCCTAAGTTTGATTATTGAAGGAAAATTGTACATTGAGGAGATCTAGGATTTCTTGTTATTCATAAAGATTACAGAGTGCCAGTTCGCCTGGGCATTGAATAGAAAGATGTCCTCAAACATGAACAATTTAAGCACAACAAATCCTTGGCAGCCATAGACCTACAAGGGCTCGTCAGTTCGGCGAAGATAGACGACTTTTGCTTGCTCAATCCAGAAGCCCAGTTTTGCTTGGCAACAGTGATGGCATTCTTAACTTTGTCTCGAAAGTGGGTATAGAGAGGTAAATTGCGACTTTTATAAGCCGCATACCTTTTATTGATTAAAACTTTTATAGTAGAATTAATCCACGGTTTTTGGTTAGGCTTGATGGTAATGTCGTGAGGAATTTCAATTGTTTGTCGATGAGTGAAGATATGTAGTCACAATATTCTTTTCTGCGGATTGTGTTCAATGAATTTCCGTGAGGAAAGTAAACGACTACAATTACACAATTATTGGATTTGTAATCAGCAGATAACATCAAAATTTCGCCATCAAAATTTGAAGAGCAGTTTTCGTCAGAAACATAGAGAAGACGCTCTTGGCCCAAACACAGATACCAAACTCTCTTAATCCAGAAGTTCGATCAGCCTTGTATATGTTGCATCCGTCAATTTTTAGTAGATTATCAGGAACGGAGGACGTGAGCCAGCTTTCAGCGACACAAATGAAATCTAGAGAAGAGTCAACAGAAATTAATGTAAGTTCATCCATTTTATAAAACACAGATCTGGCATTTGTTAGACAAAATGAAGGCATAGTGGAATATGACGTCAATCCTGAGATATTGGCTTCGGAATAATTTTGCGATTTTTCAGTAGAACATCTTCACCATTATCCTTTCTACGTTTGAATTCATCGAACATCCGCTTGTTTTCCTGTAATTGTGTCTGAGTTAGATCTTGGACGAATAAATACTTTATTATAAGCATCTCTTCTTTTGAGAAGCTTGGCAGTACGCAAATAATTGACTTTATCTTCGAATGTTTTGAATCTGATGCGCAAAGGTCGTGGGCGTTTGACTCGAGTACCCTAAACTGGCCAACGCGTGTAACAAGAAGCACAGCTCTCATTGATTTTCATGATTGATAAAGGATTTTCACATTCACCATCCAACTCATCGTCAGTTGTAGCAGAATCGGCTAAGCCGAATACCATGAAATTGTTACGCTTTTCTAGACGATTTTCATGTTCAAATATGGCTGAATGAATAATTGATCCAATATCAGAAGCAGCTTTGGATTCCACCTGTTTACGCAATAGAGACATTCCTTTCTCAAGAGCATCGATGGAAAAGTTCTGCAATGTTTATTCCTTTGCAGTGTTGCAATAGAACATTAAGTTGCCGCTGGACAAAAACAGCTTTAATGACGTTTTTGATAAATTGGAACAATATTTCTTGGCATGAAATGTCCTCGTACAGATGCCACATTCCAGATATTCTTTATCAATGGCATTATCACATGAATAACACATGCGTAGTTCCTTCGTAACGTCACAGCTACCTTTACGAGAAGCAGGCATATTAGATCACCAGATCAGTTGGTTGAACAAAAATCAATCGGAATGAACAACAAAATATAGATCACCAGTAAATCCCAAAGTAGACGTTGAATGATCAAAGTATACTAACCATCACCCGAGATAGATTGAGACGCACCGAATGATACAAGAGTCACCAATGACAGCCAACCATAAACCTATTTAATCGACGAAAATGTAAATTGGTTCCAGAGCGAAGCGCACAGATAACCACCACCGTCAACCGTTGCTTGTTATATTTCATTATTATTTCATCTTTCTTCTGATTCAAGCTTACCAAACATACCTTATTCACGAACTGATCGCTTTCAAGATTCTGCTCAGGAGCTATATAGTGCATAACGTAACTAGTGTCTCCATATTACAGTGTTCATGTTATGATAGCTTTTAAAACTCTTTTGTGTTCTGCTTTAGGCACATCTCATCATTCATTTATTTCAATAATTGATTATCACCAATAATTGATGCATAGACCTAAGCTTGCAACAAAATTGATCAATAGTCATATCTAATTAGGAATGCAATCGCATTTCATGTAATGGGCCTGCTCAAGTCACTATCCAAATTGATAATAAGCTATTATGAGACTTGCAAAGTAGCCCATGTAGGCCCAGGGACTGGAAAAAATCAATTGATTGGAAATTATTTGCAATTTATTGATTGATGAACCAACCTCAATTCAATTAATTGATTATATCAGTTGCCAATTATTCCAATCAATTGCAATTATTCCCAAGTAGAAAAAACGAATTATTGAGCGAATAGGCCTACACAGATAAACTTTATTTTAAAAGTCTCCAACTAGTAAATATAAATGTTCATATTTTCTCTTAACTGAAGTCAGATTATGGTCACGATGGTCAGAGTGGCAGTGTTGCAGTGTTTGAGACGGAAAATATTGCGCTTGAAGAATAAAGGAGAATAGAATTATTAATTATCAGTCATTGCTCAATATTGTTGTCAGTGCAGTTGCATGTTTTATCATGCAAATTAGGTCAACGAACATAGTGATGCAGAAAATGCATGCATGTGATTGAAGGAAAATTCTGTTTCTGCAAGTGCTTTAATTCAGCTTCGTAGACCTATGTACTATGGAACTAACGTTCTAAGTATTTGTCAATCAAGTGTTCGTGAACAGTGGAAATATCTACCTAGATTTGGCAAAGATAAATAAGATAATTGCAATTATTGTCAATTAATTGCAATGAATTGATTGCTCATGTGATCAATTAAATTAATTGATTATTGGCAAAAAATGCGACCAATTTAATAGCAATTATTTTTTCCAACCCCGGTGTAGGCCGACATAGCCAGATGATAATAAATAACAGAGTGAAAAATTCAAAATCAAGAATTAGTCTACTCAAACGTTGATAAAAACAAATATTTGCAATCCGTACCTTATGAAGCGGGATCTAAGCGCGTTTGGGCAGGAAAAGCCGGCCAAGGTCCGTCCTAGTCATGGTAAGACATTGTCTGAGTATTGTGATAGCTTCTTGTTCTCTATTCTGCCAACTGTGATTTAATAGTCCCATATGAAGAATTGAATTTTGCAATGTCTATTGAGATTCGTGCCACAGCCTGTGCTGCACACATTGTTATTCTTGCATTGTTATATTGCTCATGGTATTTGTTTCCATAATTGAAACTTCCTCGGAATACAGCTGCTACGTGACGAAATTCCGAAGTCTTATAGAATTGCAAAATCAAATTATTGATGAATGCAGCCGTGTTTTTCTGTCATGTTTTACTGCTAGTAGCAGAATGCACCACTAGCCAATACTCAGCTATCTCAATTTGAGCGAGTATAGACATACTTCATGCTTTGTCTTAATGAAGTGTTTAAAAACTTGATTTCGTTCATATGTTAGGATAGTTAAAATGCTTGACAGCTGCCTTACTCCATCAATTGAAAATACTAAATGCAAGATGATGGTTTGCCATTGTTGAACAAAAAAACCAATAAAACTCATAAAACTATAGGAATTACTAAAACACTACAATACTCTTTCACAATAGCCATATTTCTTTGCTTCACTTTTTTCAACATTCTCCTTATTATTAGGGAATTATTGACACTTTATTTGCTTCACCCCGAACATTCACTGACAGTACATAACACGAAAATGAAAGTGAAAATGCGACCAACGATTGAATTGATCAATCTCGCTGCATGTTTATTGGCAATGATTTCCACATCTTTCTCGTCTGTTGCTTCTTTGTCTTTTATGAAGAACCGACAATGTTTGCCGCAACATTTTAATGTAACAGTTGACTCATGTTCCACTCTACTTAACTGTGCAACATTTTGCCAACAAACAGCCGCATGTGTTGGAGGAACCTTTCAAACCGGCTCCAAGACTTGTAAGTTAATGCAAAGTACGAGCAGTCACCATAGAATGACATATAAAAAGTAAATCAGCACCCAGGAGACGTGGTATTCGGTGTCGGTCATAATCAAGTTAGTGGTGGATTCAACATCACACAAGGATTATTATTGACGGGGATGAGAGACGTATATCCATCAATTCAAGGTCAAATTGAATGCTTGAAGTTGTGTTCAATTACATCATATTGTCGAAGTGTAGACACGTTCCGACACGTGCTACCTACATAGTTACAATGTATGGCCTTATCCCTATAGAATTTTCACCAGTTCGTACTATACACTCTCCATCAAAATTTGCTAACTTATTTTCATTGCTGACTTATATGAACTTCTAATATACGAGCTTGAATATTTACAAAAAAAATCGCAATGGACGAAAACTCCGTTGAATGCTGAAATTGAAATGCAAAGTCTTGTCATCTTTTAAGAGAAAACTTGTCATTAAACCAACATGTGTGAATTTTTATGGATCGATGTAAGTGTCTAGTGTAGCAATTTGTGGCGAAGGTTATCAGATTTTCTTGAAATTCACATATTTTCATCATTTGGGTCTATCTAGATGAAATCCAAAATATTTCAGAAAAATCCATCGGGAAGGTCACTTGCGTGGCCTTGACTTATTCGAATTTTTCTATTTTTAGAAAATTTATGAAAAATCATACACATCTTTGACGGCCTACATCACCGATCTCGCAGCGAAGTTGAGAAAAATTCTTCTTCGACTGCTTAATTGATGCCCAACCATAGATGTTCCAAGCAAAAATTATCACTTTTTCGCTGCGAGAAAATTTCTGTGGGCCCTCCAAAAAAGTAAAAATTCAGAAAATTTGTGAAAAAATCGAATTTTCAAACATTTCTTAAAAAATGCAAAAGCGGTCCCTTCTTCCGCAAGTGACTAGAGATGCATCCAAATGATTGCAAAAAATATTTAGAAAATCACCACGTATCGGGAAAGTTGTTTTTAAACCTCAATTTATATGAACAATATTCAATTTTTGACATCTTTGACTCAGTCCTGACAATTTCTCGCAGCAGTTACCCAATTCTGATAGGACGAGTGTTTTACGCTTCACATTGTCTATCTGAAACTGTAATCAGAAGTAACTTTTTCCATGCAGAAGTATGATTTTTTTGAATTTGAAAATGTGGTAAAATTAGATCGTTTTTTGTGCTGTTACTATCAAATTGATAAGTGGCATGTGTTCTGTAATTAACAGATGCTATTCTTTTATTTTCGAAACTCGTTAATTCGAACTCGGATTGATTGTATGTTCGACCTATGTTCTCTATCCCAGCCTTGGTCAGCCTCTCAATTTGTGTCATCAATCATATATTAAGACTCGTTAATTCGGGCCTATAAGGTCTTAACTCATTCACGGTTACAGTTAAAGAGTTTTGATTGTATCTCTAACTGTGATCGCATGATATCCGTCACATTTTTTCGCTTAGTTCATCCTGACCTTTGATCGCAGACATCATTAAATGACTGAGGGAAACTGGGTATGACTTGCTACGTCACTTCGTATGAATGGGATTCACGGCACTAAATGATGGCTCGACTTTGTCTGAGGAACTTTGTGTTGAGAATTTGAGATGTCAAAAGGTGTCGATTTGCCTGGTAATGCCAACTACTTTGACTTGATACAAAATAGGCTGGGATAACAAGAAAATGAAGAATTCGAATGGCTTCCTAGAGAACATACGGGAAAACAAGTTAGGTTTTTCCGGGGGGGTTACCCCCGAAATACCCCTAGTAGATTCTTTACTGCTTCAGGAGCTCCGCTGAAAATGTGCCGAGTTTATGGAAGAATGCTCAAGGAATACAATATGTTTAAGTGGAGATTTTGCTCACCTCATTTACCCTGCTTACGTGAACATGCAGTGTTGCCACTATGCCGGAGATGCATGGGCTACCGTTGATAAATCTGCTAATTTTCATGCATCTGATGTGCAGAATTTTAGACGCTTTCCTTGACACTTTCCTTACAGATCACATGAATTGCAGTCAAAATTATAGCAGGTCCTTCTTTAAATATATAATGTGATTTATCGTCATGCTGTCGCCATTGAAAGCCTAGCATTGAACAATTTGATTCAACACATTGAAATAATTTTGAAGTATAGCAGTTGAAGATTTTTTCTTCTGAGTATAGAACACTGAATAGGATATCATAAAACAGGATGAATGACCGATTGTGATGATTATCATTTTGTTTTCTCTGTGAAATAAATCAGTCCTCTGTAGTAAATCTGTGTTCTCAGACTTTACATTTAGCAAGCTTACAGTCTTCCATTTTCATTTGGCGACTATTGAAGTGATAAAGAATATAAATGAAAGCCAATTCAGATGCTGAATATTATACAGGTTTTCCATCGAATCTGGAAAATATTTCCCGGACTTGATAAAAGTCCGTGCTCATGTCGCAGTACATTAAATATCTAGAGAGAATGACAACCATTAAGTCAATAAAAGTCACCAACACCCTTGATTCCCCGACCGCACTCGCCTGACCCAGGATTCGAACCCATGTCCGCGGTACTACTGCACCACTGTGTGACGTAGTCGAATGACATGCTGATATGCTGTCTCGCTGCAATATGAATACTGGCAGCATAATAATAGGACAAGATGCTGACGATGTCACTTGTAGATGACTACTGCCTTCACTCACATTCCGTTTAAACCGTCAGCGTGACCTAGTGAAGAAGGTGCGAGCTCGTCTCCACCGCGGACTTCGGTTCGACTCCTGGGTCAGGCAAGTGTGGTCGTTAAATTAAGGGTTTTCGTGTCTTTTATTGACTTAATAGTTGTCATTCTCTTTATAGATGTTCAAAGGCCTGCATTATTGATCATGATAAACAACAACTTTCTGTGCGAGGAGATGTGGTATTCAAAAATATCATTTACATACCTCAAAGTTTTAAATTTAGATTAATTTTGAATTCTATCTCACATTTCTATCTCAAATCCTCTCACTCTCAAGTTGCGTAATTCCAATTTATCAACTTTCTCCTCTTATTCAAATTGGCTAGTAATATCTCGTGAACAGCGCGTGCCTGTCACATTGCAACAGCGTATTTCCCAAGCACCAGCGACGAAATCTCTCTTACATGCTGTGTGACGTTAGCACATTTACGTTGCATTGTGTCAATGCGGGTTTCACCCTGTGTGTTAATTCGTCTCTGCTGAGATCTCTTTTACAAGGAATTAAGACGCACTTGAGGTCAAACCCGTTACTGTCTCCTCGACAGAGAACAGGTTTTGTCAAATGTCACCCTTGAGTGCTTCAAGTCTGTGGGGCTGCTTCCTGGAGGTTTTACGAAAACATGAGAATAAATGGTGAAAAACGAATGCTTTAGTAGTAAGCAAAACTCCACTTCTGGATAGCGCAAGATGGCCGCCATCGCTGAGTCCCCCCCCCTCCCCCTCCCCCCCCCTCTGGAACGACAGAGGTTGTGGTCTGTCGTGGTGTGCCGGCCAGGTTGGTTCACGTTCACAACATGTTCGCTGACTCCCCCCCCCCTCCCCCTCCCCCCCTCCCCCTCCCCCCCCTCGAAAACGACAGAGTGTGAGACTCGGATGTGTTGGTCTCGTATGGGTTGACGTGGGCGACCGCCTAGGTTGACGTGGGCGACCGTCTAGGTTGACGTGGGCGACCGTCTAGGTTGACGTGGGCGACCGTCTAGGTTGGTGTGGTGGAATGGTGAAACGGACTTTAGATTCATGATCAGCGTAAAATTCTCTATCTGTATGGTGAGTTTCAAGGCAATCGGTGAGAAAAAATTTTCAACATTTTTCGAAAAAACGACAGAGTTAGAATTTGGGACGTTTTGGTGTGTAGCGCCCAAACGAAGCATCGGATGAGAAAACGGAGGCCAGATTCGGAATCTACGTGAAATTTTGGGTTAGGAAGGATGTTTCCAGCGAAATCGGAGAGAAAAAATTTTCACTGACGTCCCCCCCCCCTCTGGACAGCTTGCTTCGATTTTGGCTTCTAGTGGACGGATTTTGTCGTGCGATAGCTCGTTTGAAAGCTAAGAGTGAGACAAGTTCAGTGAAAGAATCGGCTTGTTCCTATCTGTCTTCGTTTAGATGTGAGACACCATTTAAGATTTTGGGACATTGGTGAAAAACGACAGAGTTAGAATTTGGGACGTTTTGGGCTCTAGCTTCAAAACGAAGGCTCGGATGGGAAAACGGATTTCAGATTTGGAATCAGCGTGAAATTCTTTATCTGTATGGTGAGTTTCAAGGCAATCGGCGAGAAAAAATTTTCAACATTTTTCGAAAAAATGACAGTTAGAATTTTTGCGATGGCTGCCTACTGTAGAGCCAAAACGAAGCATCGGATGGGAAAACGGAGGCCAGATTCGGATTCAGCGTCAAATTCTACATGGAAATGGTATATTTCCAGCTCAATCGGAGAGAAAAAATTTTCGCTGACTCCCCCCCCCCTCTGGACAGCTTGCTTCGATTTTGGCTTCCAGTGGATGGATTTTGTCGTGCGATAGCTCGTTTGAAAGCTAAGAGTGAGACAAATTCAGTGAAAGAATCGGCTTGTTCCTATCTGTCTTCATTTAGATGTGAGACGCCATTTAAGATTTTGGGACATTGGCGAAAAACGACAGAGTTAGAATTTGGGACGTTTTGGGCTCTAGCTTCAAAACGAAGGCTCGGATGGGAAAACGGATTTCAGATTTGGAATCAGCGTCAAATTCTTTATCTGTATGGTGAGTTTCAAGGCAATCGGCGAGAAAAAATTTTCAACATTTTTCGAAAAAATGACAGAGTTAGAATTTTTGCGATGGCTGCCTACTGTAGAGCCCAAACGAAGCATCGGATGGGAAAACGGAGGCCAGATTCGGATTCAGCGTCAAATTCTACATGGAAATGGTGTATTTCCAGCTCAATCGGAGAGAAAAAATTTTCACTGACCTCCCCCCCCCTCTGGACAGCTTGCTTCGATTTTGGCTTCCAGTGGATGGATTTTGTCGTGCGATAGCTCGTTTGAAAGCTAAGAGTGAGACAAATTCAGTGAAAGTATCGGCTTGTTCCTATCTGTCTTCGTTTAGATGTGAGACGCCATTTAAGATTTTCGGACATTGGCGAAAAACGACAGAGTTAGAATTTGGGACGTTTTGGGCTGTAGCTTCAAAACGAAGCATCGGATGGGAAAACGGATTTCAGATTTGGAATCAGCGTGAAATTCTTTATCTGTATGGTGAGTTTCATGTCAATCGGAGAGTTTCAAGTCAATCGGAGAGAAAAATTTTCAACATTTTTCGGAAAAACGACAGAGTTAGAATTTTTGCGATGGCTGCCTACTGTAGAGCCAAAACGAAGCATCGGATGGGAAAACGGAGGCCAGATTCGGATTCAGCGTCAAATTCTACATGGAAATGGTGTATTTCTAGCTCAATCGGAGCACTAGAACCGGAGATAGACGGGATTTTTAGTGTTTGGATGATGGGTATTACGTCATCAGCTGATCGTCACACACTATATAAGCTGGGAACCGACGGAGACTTGTCATTTAGAGGAGAACGACTGTCAGAGGTAGGTCGTCTCTCTGAGCTCCGATGATAGCTTCGGACATTCCAAATTCCGAGTTTCTGTAAGAAACCGACTTAGAAAATTTCATTGCTGATATCAGCTAAGCCGTCAGACTTAGAGGTTCGCCAGGAGATGGCCTTCGTCTCCAGGCCATAAAAGACTCCAAAACTTTAAAGGCTTGTAACTTTGCTTCTACAAGTCCGTTTGACTTGATTCAAAAAAGGTTCGGTCGCTATTGACCTGCCCTAAGTGATAAACTACTTATAAAATTTCATAAGTAGTGCTAAAAAGTTGAAAATTTTAAATTCACTAGTTTTGGAGGTTTTCTGGGGTTTTCGACCCTGCTGAAGTCAATGAAAGCATTTTTAATGATGTCTGAGCCAGTCTTCTCATGGTATAAGCGGCTTTTCACTGAAAGCGAGCAAGACACGGAGAGTTTTGCTGTAATATTCCACTGACAGGGTGTTCCTTCGGGACGGCGGACGATGCCGTAGTGATAAGTGTGGCAAGGGAATGTGTCATATTTGAGACCGTAACCGCTGGGGCAACTCATGTTGGGCATTTGACACAGCTCTCAACGTAGCACTTTGAACGCCAATCGGTTGAGTCTTAGCTATCTTGTCATGGGTGGCCTCTAAACATCTCCATTGCAAAACGCTGGTGAATCAAGCACTCTACGGCTTGCTATCAAGCTGATCAAAGCAATAACTTGGGATGTTTCCTCAAGGTTTTCAAGTATGCTGAGTTCAAATCTGATATCATGTTTCAAATTTAACTAAGTCTAAGGCAGCTTTGAGGGGTTAGATCCCAGCTACTGTTCACTACCTTTGACTCGGCGTTCCTGTTACCACTTCGGGGCAGTGACAATGATGTCTTCAGCTGTAAATAGCGGGTATCGGGGAAGATCTCTCACTTCCCTAGTGATCAGTACAAGGCCTTCGGGCTGTCGACGGGATCGAGTGCCACTCACTACACTCAAATCTATCATTCCTCACTAAGTGTAAATTACTGACTATACATTTGTCCTGCTATCAGGTTATTTTTTGACTTGCTATCTAGTTGAATAGTCTCTTGCTATCAAGAGATTCACTTCTACTCATAAAGCACATCATCGCTGTAATACCTCCTTTGCTCGAGCGTTCCTTCGGGACGGCGGGTACTGCCGTAGAGGGATTGTGTTGCACGGGTTGTTCGTCGTTTGTTAGACCGAAACCTCTGAGCCGTTGCTCATGTTGGGCGTTCGACTTCATACTCAACGTGACGCTTTCTCTCGCCAGGTCAGAGTACTTCAGCCATTCGACAAAGGTTAGTCTTTATGATATGGAGTAGAGTGAAATGTAATTCATTAGATGTCCCTTCAATGATTGCTCCCATGATAAACGTTGATGAGACAAATGAAATGATTCTCATCTTCCCTTTTCAATGATTGAAATCTACTAACACACTACCGTATAATCGGCCACTATGGGGCAAGACATGATAGAGCCTTCAATGCGCTTTGCCCTGGGCAGTCTTTAGACTGGCGAATACTATCATTAAGTTGAATCTGCTATCAGTCAACTTGAACGTTGCGTCGCATTAGAGGGATATATAAACCACTGCCTCTCATTTCATTTCAATCATACAGACGCCGAACAGTCAAGTCAGCTCTCCTCGCGGACCGCAGTTAAGGCCGCGAAATTTATTTGAGGAGTTTGTCAGGCTAGAGGAGCAAGACAGAGTTTTTAATAATCTTGCTCGGATTGGCAATCCGATGACAGCAACTGCTGTCAATCCAACGGAATGGCGCTACATTCCACTTTTTAGCCATGTACCAGTTAGTGTGGAAGTCGACAGTGCTACCAAAGAGAGAGTCAAAGACTCTCTCAGTAGAATTGGTAGGGTGTAAGATGACATTACTCCCGAGAACGAACCATCGGCTCTCTTAAGGGCCACCATGGGGCAAGACATGATAGAACCTCCTCGCGGTTTGCCCTGGGCAGTCTTCGGACTGGCGAATACTATCATTAAGTTGAATCTGCTATCAGTCAACTTGAACGTTGCAAATGAAGTTCGGTGTAATACTTCCTTTCGACGGGCGTTCCTGTAAAGGGCGGCGGTGAAACCCGTAGCTATGTATACCGCAAGGGACATTCGGCAATGGTCAATCTTGTTAAACCTCTCTGCGTCATATTTGCAAGTGATTGCCTCTGTCTCAACGTAGTATGCATTCGCGCCAGGGCGACATTTAGCCAACTGTCGAAGGTTGCCTAAAACTTTCCATTGCATACGTTATGAGAACCATGAGTTCTACCTGTCTCTATCAATGAGACGAATTGATGAATGGAATGAAATGGGAGGACACTCACGCGTCACACGCAACATAACACACTTCTCTCTTTCGTAGTCTAACAAGCTCTTTACACATGGATCGCAGTCGATTGCTATCCCTGTATCAGAAGTGTAAGCTATCTTAATTTTATCTAACACTATTTCATCTACCATCATCACCCATATGAAATGTTATAAGATTTGCAAGTTAGACTAAGCGTGCTACTATTTCCAAATGAAAAAGTATACATGGTTAAATCATCCACTGAAGCCCCATTCAAGTAAGTCAGTATGAAAGCAAAGATAATATGAAATAAAAATTTATTATGGCATGTATTTCAAAAGGTCTTCATCGTCAATATCGTCCCAGAGTCTGGCTTCACATAGATAACAAAAACAGTTCACTTGTTTCAATCGTTCTTCCACTGCGAGCCTCACTTTCTCAATGTACGCCCACTCCGCCACGGTTCGCGGTTGGGAGTTAGGGGTGTACCACTCCCATATTTGATGCAACTGCGACTTGCTGGTCATCTCCATCACCCCTTCGGCATCATATTGTAAATATTTCCACCGTATGCCTGTTAGGTCGGGCAACTCCTCTTCATCCTCCTCCGATAATGATAACTTTCGTATATTGTCGAGATTGTATGTCTTCTCCACCTTCGCCTTTCTTGGTGCATTTGGTGTAACGAGCACCTTTGCTGATGTACATGGAGAGGAGAACTCCAATGCGGTATTTGGTGTTGTTGGAGGACTTGTCATGTTGACTGTGAATAATGACTTTGAAATGTTTTCTAATTCTGAAGTATCAACAAGCAGCCAATCAGAATGAACAGCCAATGAATGATGAATATGAAAGTATATATGCAAAGTGACATCCGTATCATTTCACTCTGTCTTTGAGACGTATAAGTGAAGTGTTCTCTAGCGAATTCTATATTTGAGGTGTACAAGTGAACTGCTCTCTAGTGAATTCCAAATTTGAGACGTATTATTTGACTGAAGTATCAACCTTAAACTTGATTTCATTGAAATGGTAAGTTGAAAATTTCTTCACTCATCTCCCTCAAACGTGTGGCTAATAGCATTTTCCTCAATTTCAGGCATCAACTTCATCACCAACGCCCTCCTTTCTCGAGGAAAGTTTAGAGTCATTGAGTCAAGGTAGGTTGTAACAATACACTGAGACTTGAACAGAGATGATAGAATGATTTCTCTTTCAGGTGATGTGAGTTCCAGCTCAGGACTCTCGCGACAAGGCAACGAGTGGGAATGTGCCGACTGCGGACATATGTTTACAAGGAAGCACAGTCTCCTTCGACACATCAAACAACGTGTGTGTCAACGCAAAGCGGCGTCAATCTCCGGAGGTGAAGTTGATTCTGACGATGACATCTCCTTTCCTTGCGATTTGTGTCCTCTTTCTTTTGATAGTCACTTTCAGCGATCTTCGCACAGACTTCAACACACGCATGCAAATGATCACTACACCAACGGTACCTCTACCATCTCCCTCATTAATGTTTCACACAATAATTTAGTACGCGACTACTGCATGGAGTCCAATACTCAAATAGTAGATTTTCCTGAGTGGCTCCTTCAAAATTCTAACATTATCGAAGCGCTCTTCAACAATTTAGACAATTTTAGAATGAAGGCCCTCATCTACCTCAAACTAAAATATATTAAGATAGATTTTCAAACGGGTCAAGTGACGGAGAGAATACAGTTTCATGTTCCTTCCTCTTCCGCAACCGAAGTTGTAGACTGCGAGTCTTGGCTAAATTTTCACATTCAATGTTTAAAATCAAATGTAGATAAATTCAATCAACGCGACAGCGCTCTCATTTTTGATGGCATGGACTCAGCCATATTCAAAATTTCACTATTAGAAAGTCATGCAGCTCGAGGTACATTTAGACTACCAAAAACGTTGTATAATAAGAAAGCTGTCATCAATGTCGATTGTAAATCACAGTGTTTCAAATATGCAGTCCTATCCATCCTTCACTATAATGATATCAACGCGAATCGAAATCATACCTATAGCTATAGACAGTGGGAGGATGAACTAGACTTTGAAGGTTGTGATAGTAACAACATGAAAATCAAAGATGTAGAAACGTTCGAAAAACATAATAAGATTAAAATTGTCGTTCACGTGTGGGAGAAGGGGTTGAAGGGTGCTCGCTATAATTCACGTTCAACTTGTTATGAACGTGTAGTCAACCTCTTATTAGTAAAACAAGATGATAGCGAGGAATGGCACTACTGTGGTATTCCCAAAATCTCTCGCTTGTACACTCACTTGGGGCACTCTAAAAGAGGTGAACATTTTGTATGCGACCGCTGCATCCGCTCCTTTTGGAGTAAAGATAAATTTGAAACTCACTATGAATGGTGCAAGCGAGGTAAATTACAAATGGAACGCATGCCCAAAGATAAAATATTTTCACATAGGGATAATGGTGACGAATTAAGTCCCCTGCGTGTCATTTACGCAGACATAGAATGCTACATTGATGATATCATCCACAAGCCAGCAGCCATATCCTGCTATGAAGTATGGCATGAACACTTTAGGAATAGACAAAACAAAATGCATACTTGGCAAGGTGAAGATTGCATTTCAAAATTTCTAGAATTTCTCGATAAAGCTGCTAAATTTCAACAATCATATGATTCCCAATTGCAGCGTAAGTCACTACATATGTCAGATGAAGACAAACAAAAATTTGAAAGTTGCACATCCTGTCCTAAATGTCATAAAACGTTTGATGACGATAAAATTAAGAAAGTGCGTGATCATGATCACATCACTGGTAAATTTAGAAACGCACTCTGCTCCAAATGTAACTTTTCACTTAGGTTGAGACGTCGTGTACTACCCGTCATTTTTCATAACTTTAAGGGCTATGACAGTCATATGCTCATAAAAGGAGGGTTGAGCCAGATGAAATCGTGGCAGTTTAATGTTATAGCACAAACGAGAGAAAAATTCATGGCAATGACAGCAAAAGTACCAGTAGATAAAACTAAAGAAAATAAGACAGTCTTCTTCGAAATAAAATTTTTAGATTCATTTCAATTCATGTCAGCGTCACTAGCTTCTCTCGTTCGTAATCTCAAGTTTCTTCCCCATAGTCAAACTTTGAAGAAACACTATCCAAACTTAACGGATGAAATAATCACTCGCAAAGGAGTCTTTCCCTATGCGTATTTTAGCTCAATGTCTAAACTAAATGAAACAACCCTTCCTTCCATTGACAAATTCAAAAACGATTTGACGGGTGAAGATTGTCCAGTAGAGGACTATGAACATGCTCAAGAGGCATGGTTAAAATTTAATTGTAAAACGTTTGGCGATTATATGATCGCTTACTTAGAATTAGATGTCATTTTGCTGGCTGATGTCTTTCAGGAATTTCGACGAGTGGCATTAGAAGAAGACAAATTAGATCCTGTCCACTTTGTCAGTCTACCAGCCATGTCCTTTAAATCAGCCTTTAAAATGACTGGTGAGACCATTCATCTCTTACAAGACCCGGAGATGTATAATATATTTGAGCGCGGAATACGCGGTGGTCTCACATTTGTAAATAATCATCATATAAAATCTAAAACAGTAGGTGATGATCATATCCACCTAAAGTACTATGACCAAAATAATTTATATGGCAGTTCACTGTCTAAACCACTACCTCATTCCGAGTTTAGTTGGTTAAATCAAGATGAGCTTGAGTATTACTCCAACCCTTCAAACATACTGAATATTCCAGATGAAGGTGATTCGGGATATTATTTTGAAGTGGATTTGATTTATCCAAATAGCATTAAAAATAAAACTGCTGATTTCCCACTCGCACCTGAATCTGGCGAAGTGACTGAAGATATGTTTTCACCATTCATGTCACAATTTCATAATAACTTAACAGAGTGTGGACAGCCAAGGTACAAACCATGCCGCAAACTTTTACTCACCCAATATGATAAGAAAAATTATCTCGTACACTTCTGCATATTAAAATTCTATTTAGAAATGGGCATGCTTCTAAAGTCAGTTCACCGCATTATCAAATTTAGACAGAAAGCCTTCCTCAAACCCTACATAGATAGTAACAGTCAAAAACGTGCACTAGCCCAAAATAATTTTGAAAAAGATTTTTATAAATATAAGAATAACAGTCTTTTCGGAAAGACCATGGAGGATGTTAGAAAACGTATGAATTACAAACTAGTCGTTGATGAACAAAAATATCACAAATTGACCTCATCACCTCTTTTCATTGATAGAGACATCATCGATGAGGATCTTGTAGGTGTTAAAATGATTAAATCAGAAGTTGAGTTGTGCAAACCCATCTATATTGGGCAAGCCGTTTTAGATTATTCCAAGCTTGAAATGTATCAACTCTTCTACAAAATATTAAAACCATGCCCTCTCGTAAAAGAGGTTCGCTTGCTGGGTGGTGATACAGATAGTTTCTTTTTAGGAATTACCACTCAAAAAGATTTAAATTTTAATGAAGTAGGTAAGTCATTAGAAAAATATTTCGACACATCTAACTACAATCCCACTCATCCACTCTATTCCATACAGAATAAAGCCAAACTTGGTTGTTTTAAGGATGAAACAGCAGGAAAGGAAATAGATGAAATGATTCTCCTCCGTCCTAAAATGTATTCCATGAAACTAAAAGAATGTGCAGATAGTATTAAGCGTGCTAAAGGTATATCAAAATCCATTGTTCATAAAATGAAACATCGGTCCTATAAGAAGGCCTATAAAAATAAAACTATAACGTTTGTCAATATGACAATCTTAAAATCTCAAGTTCATACTGTGAAAACGTACACATTTAAGAAACGAGCACTTTCAGCATGGGAGGATAAGAGGTGTTGGATAGGACATAACACATCTCTTCCACATGGACATCCTGACACAAACATACCTCCACCCAAAAGAATAAAACTCACGCTACCACATTCAGGAGATGTATTGACATAATCAACTTTAACTCAGTATTTTGATGTTGCTTTTTGTAGATATACATGGTTGTTTTATGTATCGCATGAGATCGTTTCTTCCTTGTGAATATATGCCTACAGTCAGCCCATTCCCCTATATCTGTGAAAAGACTTTCTTATACATATTTTTATTTCAATAAACATATCACAATGACTTCACTTTGTTTTCCGAAACACTAAAGTTACGAGGGATTTAGTATCTTTCACATGGATGCACTCTTGTAAACCATTGGTAATTTTGATAGCAATAGAGGGTATAGTTTGTTTGATGACGGGATGATAGAAAATAGATTCAAACATCTTCTCGACTATTCCATATGAAGCGTCTTTATCATGAATGAAATCACGTAAAATGTATTCTTTTTTCTCACCAACAGAAATAGGTAGAATCAAATCACTTTGGAGCGATCATATCTTTTTCAAATGACTGTGGAACATTGATTTCCATGATGAAGATTTAAACAGTTAGATTCGATGACGAACAAGATTTACTAGTTTGCAAGTTAAACTAAGCGTTCTATTATTTGTAAATGAAAGATATAGTTTCAACAGTTTACAGATTAAAAATAAAGTTTCAATAGTGTATGTGTTAGAAATAAAGTTTAAGCTGTTTGTATGTTAGAAATAAAATAAAGTTTCAAGAGTTTACAACTTAAAAATAAAGTTTCAACAGTGTGTACGTTAGAAGTAAAGTTTTATCTCTTTGTAAAATGAGATTGTAGGATTTACTTGTTTGCAAGTTAGACTAAGCGTTCTACTATTTGTAAATGAAAGATATATTTCAACAGTTTACAGATTACAAAATAAAGTTTCAATAGTGTTTATGTTAAAAATAAAGTTTAAGCTGTTTGTGTGTTAGAAATAGAATAAAGTTTCAACAGTTTGTCGATTAAAAATAAAGTTTCAACAGTGTGTACGTTAGAAATAAAGTTTTAGGCGTTTGTGCGTTAGAAATAAAATAAAGTTTCAACCGTTTACAAGTTAAAAATGAAGTTTCAATAGTGTGTATGTTAAGAATAAAGTTCTATCTGTTTATATGTTAGAAATAAAAATGAAGGTTCACCAGTTTACAAGTTAAGAATAAAGTTTTATCAGCTTGTATGTTAGAAATAAAATGAAGTTTCAACAGTTTACAAATTAGAAATAAAGTTTCAATAGTGTGTACGTTAGAAATAAAGTTTCAACCGATTACAAGTTAAAAATAAAGTTTCAACAGTGTCTACGTTAGAAATAAAGTTTTATCTGTTTGTAAAGTACGATCGGAGGATTTACTAGTTTGCAAGTTAGACTCAGCATTCTACTAGTTGTAAATGAAAAATATCGTTTCAACAGTTTACAGATTAAAATAAAGTTTCAATAGTGTGTATGATGGAAATAAAGTTTAAGCGCTTTGTGCGTTAGAAATAAAGTTTCAGCCGTTTACAAGTTAAAAATAAAGTTTCAACAGTGTGTACGTTAGAAATAAAGTTTTAGCTGTTTATATGTTAGAAACAAAATAAAGTTTCAACAGTTTACAAGTTGAAAAATAAAGTTTCAACAGTGTGTACGCTAGAAATAAATGAAAGTAAGAACTTCATCGTATAAGTATTCAAAGCATGTTTTGTAAATCAAATGTGTGTAGTCCTGACATGATAGAATCAAATGAACTTGACAAACGCGTTTGTTAAGCTTGATTCTATCATGTCAGGACTACACACATTTGATTTACAAAACATGCTTTGAATACTTATACGATGAAGTTCTTACTTTCATTTATTTCTAGCGTACACACTGTTGAAACTTTATTTTTCAACTTGTAAACTGTTGAAACTTTATTTTGTTTCTAACATATAAACAGCTAAAACTTTATTTCTAACGTACACACTGTTGAAACTTTATTTTTAACTTGTAAACGGCTGAAACTTTATTTCTAACGCACAAAGCGCTTAAACTTTATTTCCATCATACACACTATTGAAACTTTATTTTAATCTGTAAACTGTTGAAACGATATTTTTCATTTACAACTAGTAGAATGCTGAGTCTAACTTGCAAACTAGTAAATCCTCCGATCGTACTTTACAAACAGATAAAACTTTATTTCTAACGTAGACACTGTTGAAACTTTATTTTTAACTTGTAATCGGTTGAAACTTTATTTCTAACGTACACACTATTGAAACTTTATTTCTAATTTGTAAACTGTTGAAACTTCATTTTATTTCTAACATACAAGCTGATAAAACTTTATTCTTAACTTGTAAACTGGTGAACCTTCATTTTTATTTCTAACATATAAACAGATAGAACTTTATTCTTAACATACACACTATTGAAACTTCATTTTTAACTTGTAAACGGTTGAAACTTTATTTTATTTCTAACGCACAAACGCCTAAAACTTTATTTCTAACGTACACACTGTTGAAACTTTATTTTTAATCGACAAACTGTTGAAACTTTATTCTATTTCTAACACACAAACAGCTTAAACTTTATTTTTAACATAAACACTATTGAAACTTTATTTTGTAATCTGTAAACTGTTGAAATATATCTTTCATTTACAAATAGTAGAACGCTTAGTCTAACTTGCAAACAAGTAAATCCTACAATCTCATTTTACAAAGAGATAAAACTTTATTTCTAACGTACACACTGTTGAAACTTTATTTTTAAGTTGTAAACTCTTGAAACTTTATTTTATTTCTAACATACAAACAGCTTAAACTTTATTTCTAACACATACACTATTGAAACTTTATTTTTAATCTGTAAACTGTTGAAACTATATCTTTCATTTACAAATAATAGAACGCTTAGTTTAACTTGCAAACTAGTAAATCTTGTTCGTCATCGAATCTAACTGTTTAAATCTTCATCATGGAAATCAATGTTCCACAGTCATTTGAAAAAGATATGATCGCTCCAAAGTGATTTGATTCTACCTATTTCTGTTGGTGAGAAAAAAGAATACATTTTACGTGATTTCATTCATGATAAAGACGCTTCATATGGAATAGTCGAGAAGATGTTTGAATCTATTTTCTATCATCCCGTCATCAAACAAACTATACCCTCTATTGCTATCAAAATTACCAATGGTTTACAAGAGTGCATCCATGTGAAAGATACTAAATCCCTCGTAACTTTAGTGTTTCGGAAAACAAAGTGAAGTCATTGTGATATGTTTATTGAAATAAAAATATGTATATGAAAAAGTCTTTTCACAGATATAGGGGAATGGGCTGACTGTAGGCATATATTCACAAGGAAGAAACGATCTCATGCGATACATAAAACAACCATGTATATCTACAAAAAGCAACATCAAAATATTGAGTTAAAGTTGATTATGTCAATACATCTCCTGAATGTGGTAGCGTGAGTTTTATTCTTTTGGGTGGAGGTATGTTTGTGTCAGGATGTCCATGTGGAAGAGATGTGTTATGTCCTATCCAACACCTCTTATCCTCCCATGCTGAAAGTGCTCGTTTCTTAAAT
>CAJQUW010002040.1:70000-96766 GCA_907163375.1 Prostheceraeus crozeri | reverse complement strand
GGTTGATACACAGCTTTCGATACAAGTTGTTTCGATATCTATCTCTTGAAGTAAGTGAAACACGTTTTGTGGATAACAAATAATGATTATTTTCCTGAAATTGGAAAAGTACAGCTTTTCTGTCCAAGAATATCTTGTTGAGCCGAGAGAGCGAAGCGAACGAGGATGGTCAAGATATCCAAGGACGGAAAAAGAACTTTATCAAATCATTCTTGTTGTGCATGTCTATGAATCAAATCATTCTTCTTGTGCATGTCTATGAATCAAATCATTCTTCTTGTGCATGTCTATGAATCAAATCATTCTTCTTGTGCATGTCTATGAATCAAATCATTCTTCTTGTGCATGTCTATGAATCAAATCATTCTTCTTGGGGATGTCTATGAATCAAATCATTCTTCTTGTGCATGTCTATGAATCAAATCATTCTTCTTGTGTATGTCTATGAATCAAATCATTCTTCTTGTGCATGTCTATGAATCAAATCATTCTTCTTGTGCATGTCTATGAATCAAATCATTCTTCTTGTGCATGTCTATGAATCAAATCATTCTTCTTGTGCATGTCTATGAATCAAATCATTCTTCTTGTGCATGTCTATGAATCAAATCATTCTTCTTGTGCATGTCTATGAATCAAATCATTCTTCTTGTGGATGTCTATGAATCAAATCATTCTTCTTGTGCATGTCTATGAATCAAATCATTCTTCTTGTGCATGTCTATGAATCAAATCATTCTTCTTGTGCATGTCTATGAATCAAATCATTCTTCTTGTGCATGTCTATGAATCAAATCATTCTTCTTGTGCATGTCTATGAATCAAATCATTCTTCTTGTGCATGTCTATGAATCAAATCATTCTTCTTGTGCATGTCTATGAATCAAATCATTCTTCTTGTGCATGTCTATGAATCAAATCATTCTTCTTGTGCATGTCTATGAATCAAATCATTCTTCTTGTGCATGTCTATGAATCAAATCATTCTTCTTGTGCATGTCTATGAATCAAATCATTCTTCTTGTGCATGTCTATGAATCAAATCATTCTTCTTGTGCATGTCTATGAATCAAATCATTCTTCTTGTGCATGTCTATGAATCAAATCATTCTTCTTGTGCATGTCTATGAATCAAATCATTCTTCTTGTGCATGTCTATGAATCAAATCATTCTTCTTGTGCATGTCTATGAATCAAATCATTCTTCTTGTGCATGTCTATGAATCAAATCATTCTTCTTGTGCATGTCTATGAATCAAATCATTCTTCTTGTGCATGTCTATGAATCAAATCATTCTTCTTGTGCATGTCTATGAATCAAATCATTCTTCTTGTGCATGTCTATGAATCAAATCATTCTTCTTGTGCATGTCTATGAATCAAATCATTCTTCTTGTGCATGTCTATGAATCAAATCATTCTTCTTGTGCATGTCTATGAATCAAATCATTCTTCTTGTGCATGTCTATGAATCAAATCATTCTTCTTGTGCATGTTCATGAATCAAATCATTCTTCTTGTGCATGTCTATGAATCAAATCATTCTTCTTGTGCATGTCTATGAATCAAATCATTCTTCTTGTGCATGTCTATGAATCAAATCATTCTTCTTGTGCATGTCTATGAATCAAATCATTCTTCTTGTGCATGTCTATGAATCAAATCATTCTTCTTGTGCATGTCTATGAATCAAATCATTCTTCTTGTGCATGTCTATGAATCAAATCATTCTTCTTGTGCATGTCTATGAATCAAATCATTCTTCTTGTGCATGTCTATGAATCAAATCATTCTTCTTGTGCATGTCTATGAATCAAATCATTCTTCTTGTGCATGTCTATGAATCAAATCATTCTTCTTGTGCATGTCTATGAATCAAATCATTCTTCTTGTGCATGTCTATGAATCAAATCATTCTTCTTGTGCATGTCTATGAATCAAATCATTCTTCTTGTGCATGTCTATGAATCAAATCATTCTTCTTGTGCATGTCTATGAATCAAATCATTCTTCTTGTGAATTGTCTATGAGATTCAATATTCTTCTTGTTGCATGTCTATGAATCTATTCATTCTTCTTGTTGCCTGTCTATGAAATTCAAATCATTCTTCTTGTGCATGTTCTATGACTCAAAATCATTCTTCCTTGGGGATAGTCTATGAATCTGAAAATCATTTCCCTTCTTGTGCATGTCTATGAATGTCAAATCATTCTTTCTTGTGTTATCGTTCCTATGAATCAAAATCATTCCTTCATTGCTGCATGTCTTATGAATCAAATTCATTCTTCTTGAGCTTGTCTTTGAATCAAATCATTCTTCTCTGTGACTCGCGTGTCTAATCTATGAATCAAAATCATTCCCTTCTTGTCTGTCTATAATCAAATCATTCTTCTAGTGCAAGTTCCTATGAATCAAAATCATTCCTTCTTGTGCAGTCTATGAATCAAATTCATTCTTCTTGGGATGTCTAGAATCAAATCCTTCTTCTTGGCAAGTCTAATCTATGAATCAAATCCCTTTTCTTCTTGTTCTTGTGTATTCTATGAATCAAATCATTCTTCTTGTGCATGTCTAAGAATCAATCATTATCTTCTTGTGCTGTCTATAATCAAATTCTTCTTCTTGTTGAATGTCAATGAAATCAAATCATTCTTCTTGTGCTTGTCTATGAATCAAATCATTCTTCTGTGCATGTCATGAATCAAATCATTCTTCTTGTGCATGTCTATGAATCAAAATCATTATCTTGTGGTTGTCTATGAAGCAAACATTCTTCTGTGCATGTCTATGCATCAATCATTCTTCTTGTTCATGTCTATGAATCAAATCATTCATCTTGTGGCATTCTATGAATCAATCATTTCTTCCTTGTGCATGTCTATGAATCAAATCATTCTTCATGTGCATGTCCCTATGAATCAAATCATTCTCTTGTACATGTCTATGAATCAATCATTCTTCTTGGTGCATGTCTAGAATCAATCATATCTTCTTGACATGTCTATGAATCAAATCATTTCTTCTTGTTCAAGTCTAATGAGATCTAAATCATTCTTCTTCTTTGTGCATGTCCAATGAATCAATCATTCTTCATGTGCATGACCTATGAATCAAAATCATTCTTCTTTTGCATGTCTATGAATCAAATCATTCTTCTTGTCAGTCCCTATGAATCAAATTCATCTTCTTGTGCATGTCAATGAATCAAATCATTCTTCTTGTGCATTCTATGAATCAAACATTCTTCTTCTGCATGTCTAAGAATCAAATCAATTCTCTTGTCAAGTCTAATGCGAATCAAATCAATCCATCCTTGTGCGTTCTATGAATCAAATCAATCTTCGTTGTGCATGTCAATGATCAAATCATTCTTCTTTGTGCAGGTCTATGAATCAAATCATTCTTCTTGTGCAATGTCTATGAATCAATCATCTCTTGTGCATTCTATTAATCAATCATTCTTCTTGTCTGTCTTATGAATCAAATCATTCTTCTTGTGCATGTCTATGAATCAAATCATCTTCTTGTGCATCATGAAATCAAAATCATTCTTCTTGTGCATGTCTAAATCAAATCATCTTCTTGTGCATGTTCATGAATCAAAATCATTCTCTTGTATGTCTATGAAACAAATCATTCTTCTTGTGCATGTCTATGAATCAAATCATTCTTCTTGTGCATGTCTGTGAATCAAATCATTCTTCTTGGTCATGTCTATGAATCAAATCATTCTTCTTTGCATGTCTATGAATCGAAATCATTCTTCTTGTGCATGTCTATGCATATCAAATACATTCTTATGTGCATGTCTTATGAATCAACATCATTCTTCTTGTGCATGTCTAAATGAATCACATCTTTTCTTTTGTGCATGTCTATGAATCAAATCTTCTTCTTGTGCATGTCTAAGAATCAAATCATTCTTCTTGGGGTGTCTTATGAATCAACATCATTCTTCTTTGTGCATGGTCTATGAATCAAATCATTCTTCTTGTGCTTGGGCATGTCTATGAATCAAAATTCCATCTCTTCTTGTGATGTCTATGAATCAAATCATTCTTCTTGTGCATGTCTATGAATCAAATTCATTCTTCTTCGTGCATGTCTATGAATCAAATCATTCTTCTTGTGGCATAATGTCTATGGAATCAAATCATTCTTCTTGTGCATGTCCTATGAATCAAATCATTCTTCTTGTGCATGTCTATGAATCAAATCATTCTTCTTGTGGATGTCTTTGAATCACAATCATTCTTCCTTGTGCATGTCTATGAATCAAATCATTCTTTTGTGCATGTCTATGAATTAAAATCATTCTTCTTGTGCATGGTCTCATGAATCAATATTCTTCCATTGTGCATGTCTATGAATCAAATCATTCTCTTGTGCATGTCTATGAATCCAAATCTTTCTTCTTGTTGCATGTATGAATCAAATCATTTCTTCTTGTGCATGTCTATGAATCAAATCAATTCTTCTTGATGCATGTCAATGAATAATCCATTCTTCTTGTGCATGTCTATGAAATCAAATCATTCTTCTTAGTGCATGTCTATGAATCCAATCACATTCTTCTTGTGCATGTCCTATGAACTCAAAATCATTCTTCTTGTGCATGTCTATGAATCCAAATCATTCTTCTTGTGCATGTCTATGAATCAAATCATTCTTCTTGTGCATGTCTATGACATCAAATCATTCTTCTAGGCATGTTATGAATCTAATCATTTTTCTTCTTCTGCATGTCTTATGAATCAAAGCATTCTTCTTGTGCATTGTCTATGAATCAAATCATTATTCTTGTCGCGTGTCTAGAATCAAATCATTTCTCTTGTTGCATGTTATGAAATCAATCATTCCCTTCTTGTCAGTCCATGGAATCAATTCATTCTTCTTGTTGCTTGTCTTGAATCAAAATCATTCTTCTTGTGCATGTTCTATGAATCCAAATCATTCTTCGTTAGTGCGATGTCTATGAATCAAATCAATTTCTTCATTGTGCATGTCTATGAAACAAATCATTCCTCTTGTGCTTGTCTATGAATCAAATCACTCTCTTGTGCGTCTATGAATCAAATCATTCTTCTTGTTGCATGTCTATGAAATCTAATCATTCTTCTTGGTGCATGTTAGAATCAAATCATCTTCTTGTTGCATGTATATGAATCAAATCATATCTTCTTGTGCATGTCTAATGAATCAAATCATTCTTCTATGTTGCATTGTCTATGAATCAAATCATTCTTCTTGTGCATGTTCATGAATCAAATCATTTCTTCTTGTGCATGTCTATGAATCAAATCATTCTTCTTGTGCATGTCTTATGAATCAAATCATTCTCTCTTCTTGTGCATGTCTGTGAAATCAAATCATTCTTCTTGTGCATGTCCTATGAATCAAATCATTCTTTTGTGCATGTTATGAATCAAATCATTCTTCTTGTGCATGTCTATTGAATCAAAATCATTCTTCTTGTGCATGTCTGATGAATCAAAATCATTCTTCTTGTGCATGTCTATGTAATCAAATCAATCTTCATTGCAATGTCTATGAATCAAACATTCTTCTTTTTGCATTCTATAATCAAATCAAATCTTTTCATGTGCATGTCTAGAATCAAATCATTCTTCTTGTGCATGTCTCATGAATCACAATCATTCTTCTTGAGCTGTCTATGAATCAAATCATTCTTCTTCTTACATGTCTATGAATCAAATCATTCTCCTTGTGCAAAGTCTATGATCACATCATTCTTATTTGTGCATGTCTATGAATCAAATCATTCTTCTTGTGCATGTCTATGAATCAAATCATTCTCTTAGCATTTCTCTGAATCAAAATCATTCTTCTTGTGCATGTCTATGAATCACAATCATTCTTCTTGTGCATGTCTTATGAATCACCTCATTCCTTCTTGTGCATGTTAATGAATCAAATTCATTCTTCTTGTGCATGTCTATGAATCAAATCATACTCTTGCGCATGTCTATAGAAATCAAAAATCATTCCTTCTGTGGCATTCTATGAAATCAAATCATTCTTCATGTGCCATGTCTATGAATCAAATCATTCTTCTTGTGCATGTCTATGGAATCAAATCTTCTTCATGTGCTTGGTCTTGAATCAACTCATCTTCTTGTGCATGTCTTATGAATCAAATCATTCTTCTTGTGCATGTCTCTGGAATCAAATCATTCTTCTTGAGGCATGTCTATGAATCAAAATCATATCTTCTTGTGCATGTCTATTGAAATCAAATCATTCTTTCTTGTGCATGTCTATGAATCAAATCATTCTTCTTGTGCATGTCTAATGAATCAAATCTTCGTCTTGTGCATGTCTATGAATCAAATCATTCTTCTTTGTGCAATGGTCTATGAAACACATCATTCCTCTTGTGCTAGTCTATGAATCAAATCATTCTTCTAGTGCATGTCTAGAATTCAAATACATTTCTTCTTGTGCATGTCTTTGGAATCAAATCATTCTTCTTGTGCATGTCTATGAATCAAATCATTCTTTGGTGATGTCTATGAATCAAATCCATTCTTCTGGCAATGTCTATGAATCAAATCATTCTTTTGTGCATGTTATGAATCAAATCATTTTCTTGTGCCATGTCTCATGAATCAAATCATTCTTCTTGTGAATGTCTATGAATCAAATCCTTCTTCTTGTGCATGGCTATGAATCAAATCATCTTCTTGTGCATGTCTATGAATCAAATCATTCTTCTTGTTGCAAGTCCTGTGAATCAAAACATTCATCCTGTGCAAGTCTAATTAACAATCATTCTTCTTGTGCATGTCCTAATGAATCAAATCATTCTTCGTCTGCATGTCTATGAATTCAAATCATATCCTCTGTGCATGTCTATGAACGCAAATCATTCTTCTTGTGCATGTCTATAGAATCAAAATTCATTCTTCTTGTGCATGTCTAATGAATCAAATCATTCATCTTGTGCATGTCTATGAATCAAATCATTTCTTCTTGTGCATGTCTATGAATCAAATCATTCTTCTTGATGCATGTCTATGAATCAATTCATTCTTCTTGTGCAGTCTATGAATCAATCATTCTTCTTGTGCATGTCTATGAATCAAATCATTCTCTTGTGCCTGTCTATGAATCAAATCATTTTCTTGTTGCATTGTCTATGAATCAAATCATGCTTCTTGTGGATGTCTCATGATATCAATCATCTTCTTGTGTCATGTCTATGAATCAAATACTTCTTCTTGTGCTTGGTCTATGAATCAAATCATTCTTCTTGTTGCATGTCTATGAATCAAATCATCTTCTTGTGCATTCTAATGACTTGCCAAACATTCTTCTTTGTGCATGACTATGAATACAAATCATTCTTCTTGTGCATGTCTATGAATCAAATCATTCTTCTTTGTGCATGTCTATGAATCAAATCATTCTTCCTGTGCATGTCTAATGAATCAAATCATTCTTCTTGTGCATGACTATGAATCAAATCATTCTTCTTGTGCATGTCTATGAATCAAATCATTTTCTTGCTGCAATGTCCATGAATCAAATCATTCTTCTTGTGCATGTTCCTATGAATCAAATCATTCTTCTTGTACATGTCAATAATCAATCATTCTTCTGTGCATGTCTATGAATCAAGCATGTCTATGAATCAAATCATTCTTTTGTGGCCTGTCTATGAATCAATCATTCTTCTTGTGCCTGTTATGAATCAAGTCATTCTTCTTAGTGCATGTCTAATTGAATCAAAATCATTCATTCTTGGGCTTGTCTATGAATCAAATCTTCTTCCTGTGCATGTCTATGAAATCAAATCATTCTTTCTTGGGCTGGTCTATGAATCCAAATCATTCTTCTTGTGCAATGTCTATGAATCAAATCATTTTCTTGTGCATGTCTATGAATCAAATCATTTCTTTTGGTGGCATGTCTATGAATCAAATCTTTCTTCTTGTGCATGTCTATGAATCAATCATTCTTCTTATGCATTGTCTGATGAATCAAATTCATTCTCTGTGCATGTCTATGAATCCAAAATCAATCTTCTTGTGCATGTCTATGGAAATCAAATCATTCTTCTTGTGCATGTCCATGTCTATGAATCAAATCATTCTTCTTGTGCATGTCCTATGAATCAAATCATTCTTCTTGTTAGCATGTCTATGAATTCAAATATTCTTCTTGATGCTATGTCTATGAATCAAATCATTCTTCTTGTGCATGTCTATGAATCAAATCATATCTTCCTTGTGCATGTCTGATGAATCAAATCATTCTTCCTTGTGCAGTGTCCTGTTAATCCACATCTTCTTCCCAGTGCATGTCTATGAATCAAATCATTTCTTCTTGTGCAGTCTATGAATCAAATCATTCCCTTCTCGTTCCATGTCTAGGAATCAAATGCAATCTCATGTGCATGTCTATGAATCAAACATTCTTCTTGTGCAGGTTCCTATGATGTGCATGTCCTATGAATCAAATCATTCTTCTTCGTGCATGTCCTATTGAATCAAATCAATTCTTCTTGTGCATGTCTATGAATCAAATCATTCTTCTTGTGCATGTTCTATGAATCAAATCATTCTTCTTTCTTGAGTGCATGTCTATGAATCAAATCATTCTTCTTGTGTCATGTCTATGGAATCAAATCATTCTTCTTGTGATGTCTATGAATCCAAATCAATTCTTCTTGTGCATGTCCTATGAATCAAATCATTCATTCTTGTGCCATGTCTATGAATCAAATCATTCTTCTTGTGCATGTCTAAGAATCAAATCATTCTTCTTGTGCATGTCTATGAATAAAATCATTCTTCTTGTGCATGTCTATGAAATCAAAATCATTCTTCTTGTGCATGTCTATGAATCAAATCATTTTCTTGTGCAAGTCTCATGAATCAACATCATTCTTCTTGTGCTTGTCTATGAAGCAAATCATTCTTTTGTGCTTGTTTGAATCAATCATTCTTCTTGAGTTGTCTATGGAATCAATCATTCTTCCTGTGCATGTCTATGAAATCAAATCATTTTCTTGTGCTTGTTATGAATCAAATCATTCATCCTTGTGCATGTCTCTGAATCAATTCATTTTCTTGTGCATGTCTGTGAATCAAATCATTTCTTCTGTGCATGTCCTGATCGAATCAAATCATTATTCTTGTGCATGTCTATGAATCAAAATCATTCTTATTCTGCATGTCTATGATCAGAATCATTCTTCCTTGTGCATGGGGTTCTATGCATCAAATCATTCTTCTTGTTGCATGTCTATGAATCATAATCATTCATCCTCATGTGCATGTCTATGAATCAAATTCATTTTCTGTGCATGTCTATGAATCAAATCATTCTTGGCTTGTGCATGTCTATTGAATCAAATCATCACTGTCCATGTCTAGAATCAAATCATTCCTTCTTGTGCATGTCTATGAATTCAAATCATTCTTATAGTGAAGTCTATGGATTCAAATCATTCTTTTAGCTGGGTGCATGTCTATGAATCAAATCAATTCTTCTCGTGGCATGTCTATGAATCAAATCATTCTTTCTTCGTGCATGTTACTTGAATCAAATCATTCTTCTTGTGCATGTCTATGAATCAAATCATTCTTCTTGTGCATGTCTATGGATTCAAATCATTCTCTTCGTGCATGTTATGAATCCACTCATTCTTTTGTGATGTACTATGAATAAATCATTTTCTGTGCATGTTATGAAACAATATCATTCTTCTTGAGCATGTTCTATGAATCAAAATCATTCTTCTTGTGCAAATGTCTATGAATCAAATCATTCCTTTCTTGTGCATGTCTATGAATCAAATCATTCTTCTTGTGCATCGTTATGAATTCAAATCATTCTTCCTTGTGCATGTCTATGAATCAAATCATTCCTTCTTGTGCATGGTTCTATGAATCATAATCATTCTTCTTGTGCCTGTCTATGAATCAAATCCATTCTTCTTAGTGCATGCTCTATGAATCCAAAAATCATTCTTCTTGTGCAGGTCATGAATCAAATCATTCCTCCCTTGTGCATGTCTATGAACAAATCATTTCTCTCTTGTGCATGTTCTATGAATCAACATCCATTCTTCTTGTGCATGTCTATATGAATCAAATCATTCTTCTTCGTCCTTGTCAATGATCAATATCATTCTTCTTTGTGAACATGTCTACTGAATTCAAATCATCTTCTTGTGCATGTCTATGAATCAAACTCATTCTTCTTGTGCATGTCTGTGATCATGTTCTGAATCAAATCCATTCTTCTTGTGCATGTCTAATGAATCAAATCAAATCTCTTGTGCATGTCTTATGAATCCAAATCATACTCTTGTGCATGTTCTATGAATCCAATCATTCTTCTTGTGCAAGTGTCTACTGAATCAAAATCATTCTTTATTGTGCATGTCTATGAAAATCAAATCATTCTTCTTTGTGCATCGTCTATGAATACAATTCATTCTTCTTGTGCATGTCCTATGAATCAAATTCATTCTTCTTGTGCATGTCTGATGAATCAAATCATTTCTTCTTGTGCTATATGTACTAGAATCAAAATCATTCTTCTTGTGACATGTCCTTCTGAATCAAATCATTCTTCTTGTGCATGTCTTGAATCAAATCTTTATTCTTGTGCATGTCTATGAATCAAATCATTCTTACTTCGTGCATGTCTATGAATCAATCATTTTTCTTGGCATGTCTAATGCAATCAAATCATTCTTCTTGTGCATGTCTGATCAAATTCATCGCTTCTTGTGCATGTCTAGAATCAAATCACTTTCTTCTTGTGCATGTCTATGAATCAAATCATTTTCTTCTGTGTGCCATGTCTATGAATCATCAATCATTCTTCTTGTGCATGTCTATGAATCAAAAAAAATCATTCTTCTTTGTGCATGTCTTATGAATCAAATCATTCTTCTTGTGCATGTCTACGAAATCAAATCATTTTTTTCCTCTTGAGGCATGTCTGTGAATCTCAAATCATTCTTCTTGTGCATGTATATGACTATGAATCAAAAATCATTCTAATTGTGAATGTCTATGACTCAAATCATCTTCTTGTTGCATGTCTATGAATCAAATCATTCTTTTGTGCATGTTGTGAATCAAATCATTCTTCTTGTGCATGTTCTATGAATCAAAATCATTCCTACTTGTGCATGTCTGATGAATCAATCATTTCTTCTTGTGCATGTCTATGAATCAAATCATTCTTCTTGTGCATGTCTATGAATCAAATCATTCTTCTTGGCATGTCTATCGAATCAAATCATTCTTCTTGTGCATTGTCTATGAATCAAATCATTCTTTTGTGCCATGTCTGTGAATCAAATCATTATTCTTGTGCATTGTCTATGAATCCAACATTCTACTTGTGCATGTCTGTGAATCAAAATCATTCTTCTTGTGCATGGCTATGAATCAAATCATTCTTCTGTGCATGTCATGAATTCAAATCATTCTTCTTGTGCATGTCCTATGAATCAAAATCATTCTTCTTGTGCATGTATCATGACTTCAAATCAATTCTTCTTGTGTATGTATATGAATCAAGTCATTCTTACTAGTGCTGTCCTATGAAATCAAATCATTCTTCTTGTGCATGTTCTGAATGAATCAAAATCATTCTTCTTGTGCATGTCTATGAATCAAAATCATTCTTCTTGTGCATGTCTATGAATCACAAATCAATTTCTTCTTGTGCATGTCTAGAAATCAAATCATTCTTCTTGTGCATGTCTATAATCAAATCCCCCCCATTCTTCTGTGCTGTCTATGAATCAATTCATTCTTTATTGTGCTTGTCCTATGAATCAAATCATTTCTTCTTGTGCAATGTCTATGAAAATCAAATCATTCTTCTTTGTGCATGTCTATGAAATCAAATCATTCTTCTTGTGCATGTCTATGAATCAAATCAGATCTTCTTGTGCATGTCTATGAATCAATTCATTTTTTTTTTCTTTTTCTTGTGGCTTGTCTATGAATCAAAAATCATTTTTCTTGTGCATGTCTATGAAAATCAAATCATTTTATTGTGGCTTGTCTATGAATCAAAATCCTTCTTCCGTGTGCATGTCTATGAATCAAATCAATCGTCTTGTGATGTCATGAATCAAATCATTCTTCTTGTGCATGTCTATGAATAATCATTCTTCTTGTGCATGTTCTATGAATCAAATCATTCTTTCTTGTGCATGTCTAGGAATTCAAATCATTCTGTCTTGTGCATGTCTATGAATCCAAATCATTCATCTTGTGCATGTCTATGAATCAAATCATTCTTCTTGTGCATGTCTATGAATCAAATCATTCTTCTTGTGCATGTCTCATGAATCAAATCATTCTTCTTGTGCATGTCTATGAATCAAATCATTACTTCTTGTGGCATGTCATGAATCAAATCATATTCTTGTGCATGTATAGATCAAATCATTCTTATTGTGCATGTCTATGAATCAAATCATTCTTCTTTGTGGCCATGTCTATGAATACATCATTTTCTTGGCCAGTTATGAAGTACAAATCATTCTTCTTGTGCATGCTCTATGAATCAAATCATTCTTCTTGTGCATGTCTATGAATCAAATCATTCTTCTTGTGCATGTCTATGAATCAAATCATTCTTCTTGTGCTTGTCTATGAATCAAAATCATTCTTCTTGTGCATGTTCTTATGATATCAAATCATTTCTTCCTTGTGCATGTCTATGAATCAAATCATTCTTTATGTGCATGTCTATCTATGAATCCAAAATCATTCTTCTTGTGCATGGACTATTGAATCAAATCATCATACTTCTTGTGCATTCTATGAACTCAATCATACTTCTGTGCATGTCTAAGAATCAAATCATTTCTCCTTGTGGCTGTCTAGAATCAAATCATTCATCTTGTGCATTCCTATGAATCAAATCATTCTCTTGTCATTGTCTATGAATCAAATCATTTCTACTTGTGCTTGTCTAATGAAATCAAATCAATTTCTCTTGTGCATTCTATGTAATCAAATCATCCTTCTTGTGGTCTATGAATCCAAATCATTCCTTCTTGTGCATGTCTATGAATCAAATCAATTCTTCTTGTGAATGTCAACTGAATCAAATCATTCCTCCTGTGCATTCTAGAATCAAATCATTCGTCCTGTGCATGTCTATGAATCAAAATCATCTTCCTGTTCATAGTCTATGAATCAAATCATTCTTCTTGTGCATGTCTATGAATCAAAATCATTCTTTCCTTGTGCATGTTCCTAAAGAATCAAATCATTCTTCTTGTGGCATGTCTATGAATCAAAATCATTCTTCTTGTGCATGTCCTATGAATCAAACATTCCTCCTGTGCATGCTATGAATCAAATCATCTTTCTGTCATGTCTATGAATCCAAATCATATCTTCTGTGCATGTTGAGGAATCAAATCATTCCTCTGTGCATGTCTTTGAATCAAATATTCTTTCCTGTGCATTGTCCTATTGAATCAAATCAATTCTTCTTGTGCATGTCTATGAATCAAATCATTCCTTTCTTGTGCATGTCTATGATATCAAAATCATTCCTTCTTGTGCATGTCTATGATGATCAAATCATTCTTCTTGGTGGCATGTCTAATGAATCCAAATCATTCTTCTTGTGCATGTATATGAATCCAAATCATTCCTCCTGTGCATGTCTTAGATCAAATCATCTTCCTGTGCATGTCTATGAATCAAATCATTCTTTTGTGCTTGTATATGCTTCAAATCATTCTTTCTTGTGCTGTGTCTATTGAAATCAAATCATTCTTCTTGTGCATCGTCTATGAATCAAAATCATTCTTGCATGTGTGCATGTCTATTGAATCAAATCATTCTTCTTAGTGCATGTCCCTATGAATCAAATCATCTCCTTTTGTGCATGGTTATGAATCAAATCATTCTTCTTGTGCATGTCTATGAATTCAAATCATTTTCTTGTGCATTGTCTATGAAGATCAAATCATTCTTCTTGTGGCATGTCTATGAAATCAAATCATTTCTTTACATTGCTTGTGCATGTTCTATGAATCAAATCATTCTTCTTGTGCATGTCCTATGAATCAAATCATTTTCTTTGTGCCATGTCCTATGAATCAAATCATTCTTCTTTGTAGCATGATGTCTATGAAATCAAATCATTTCTTCTTGTGCATGTCTAATGAATCAAATCATTCTTCTTTTCCTGTGCATGTCCATTCTTTCCTGTGCACTTCTGCATGTCTATGAATCAAATCATTCTTCTTGTGCATGTCCCTATGAATCAAATCATTCTTCATTGTGCATGTTCTCATGAATCAAATCATTCTTCTTGTGGATGTCTATGAATACAAAAATCATTCTTCTGTGCATGTGCCTATGAATCAACATCATTCTTCTTGTGAATGTCTATGAATCAAATCATTCTTCTTGTGCATGTCTATGAATCAAATCATTCTTCTTGTGCTTGGTCTATGAATCAATTCATTCGTCTTTGTGCCATGTCTATGAATCATCATTCTTTTGTGATGTCTATGAATCAAATCATTTTCTTGTGCATGTCTATGAATCAAATCATTCTTCTGTGTGCTTGGTCTATGTATCCAAATATTTTTTGTGCATGTCTATGAAAAAAAAAAAATCAAATCATTTTCTTTGTGCATGTCCTATGAATCAAACATTCTTCTTGTTCATGGTCCTATGAATCAAATCATTCTTCTTGTGCATGTCTATGAATCAAATCATTCTTCTTGTGCATTGTCTTATGAATCAAATCATTCTTCTTGTGCATGTTCATGTCTATGAATCAAATACATTCGTCTTGTGCGATGTCTATGATCAAATTCATTCTTCTTGTGCATGTCTATGAAATCAAAATCATTCTTCTTGTGCATGTCTATGCAATCAAATCTCATTCCTCTTGTGCTTGTCTATGAATCCAAATCATTCTTCTTTGTGCATGAATGTCTATGAAATCAAATCATTCTTCTTGTGCATGTCTATGAATCAAATCATTCTTCTCTGTGCATGTCTATGATAATCAAATCATTCTTTCTTAGTGCTTGTCTATGAATCAAATCAATCTTCTTGTGCATGTCTATGAATCAAATCATTCTTCTTGTGCATGTCTATGAATTCAAATCATTCTTCTTGTGCATGTCCTATGAATCAAATCATTCTTCGGTTTTGTTGCATGTCTATGAATCAAATCATTCTTCTTTGTGCATTGTCTATGAATCAAATCATTCTTCTTGTGCATGTCTATGAATCAAATCATTCTTCTTGTGCAATGTCTATGAATCAAATCATTCATTCTTCTGCATGTCTATGAATCAAATCATATCTTCTTGTGCTTGTCTATGAATCAAATCATTCTTCTTGTGCATGTCTATGAATCAAATCATTCTTGTTGATGTCGTGTCTATGAATCAAATCATTCTTCTTGTGCATGTCTATGAATCAAATCATTCTTCTTGTGCATGTCTATGAATCAAATCATTCTTCTTGTGCATGTCTATGAATCAAAACAATTCTTATTGTGCATGTATATGAATCAAATCATTCTACTTGTGCATGTCTATGAATCAAATCATTCTTCTTGTTGCATGTCTATGAATCAAATCATTCTTCTTGTGCATGTCTATGCGATCAAATCAATCTTATTGTGAAAGTCTATGAATCAAATCATAATTCTTGTGCATGAATATGAATCAAATCATTCTTCTTGTGCTTGTCTATGAATCAAATCATCTTCTTAGTGCATGTCTATGTATCAAATCATTCTTCTTGTGTTTGTCTATGAATCAAATCATTCTTCTTGTTCATCTCTATGAATCAAATCATTCATCTAGTGCATGTCTATGAAACAAAACATTCTTCTTGTGCATTGTCTATGAATCAAATCATTCTTCGTGTGCATGTCTATGAATCAAATCATTCTCATCTTGTGCATGTTATGAATCAAATCATTCTTCTTGTGCATGTCTATGAATCAAATCATTCTTCTTGTGCATGTCTATGAATCAAATCATTACTATCTTGTGCGTATTGTCTATGAATCAAATCATTCTTCTTGTGCATGTCCTATGAATCCAAATCATTCTTCTTGTGCATGTCTATGAATCAAATCATTCTTCTTGTGCATGTTCTATGAATCAAATGCATTCCTCTCTTGTGCAAGTCTATGAATCAAATCATTCTTCTTGTGCATGTCTATGAATCAAATCATTCTTCTTGTGCATGTCCATGAATCAAATCATTCTTCTTGTGCATGTCTATGAATCAAATCATTCCTCTTGTGCATGTCTATGAATCAAATCATTCTTCTTGTGCATGTCTATGAATCAAAATCATTCTTCTTGTGCATGTCTATGTAATCAAATCATTCTTTCTTGTGCATGTCTATGAATCAAATCCATTCTTCTTGTGCATGATCTATGAATCAAATCATTCTTCTTGTGCATGTCTATGAATCAAATCATTCTTTCTTGTGCATGTCTATGAATCAAATCATTTCTTCTGTGTGCATGTTCTATGAATCAAATCATTCTTCTTGTGCATGTCTATGATCAAATCATTCTTCTTGTGCATGTCTATGAATCAAATCATTCTTCTTGTGCATGTCTATGAATCAAATCATTCTTCTTGTGCATGTCTATGAATCAAATCATTCTTCTTGTGCATGTCTATGAATCAAATCATTCTTCTTGTGCATGTCTGTGATCAGAGACAACTAGAATAGAAATCATCTAATTTTTTTGCGGCCATTGCAGACAGAATAGATATTTATAGATTATTTTCTAGTTGTCCTTGAAAAGGTGAAGAAAAGTCTACTTTTCAAGCAGCAATGGAAATAGATATTTCTCCATGAACGGACAAGTTGTGCATGAATGAAGAAGTCATAGTTTTCCTACGTCTCCAGGCAAACTTTTCCATCCATGCATAAAGAAATAATTATTTTCGCGAAGATTAAAAGTCAACTTTTCATTACGAGGAGAAATGTCGTTGTCGAGAGAGCTCAGAGTACCTAAATGGACTTTTTAATGGATTGAAGGTAATGGGGTGCATCTTCAATTGGAATATGTTAGATATCTTAACGTCCTATTTGTCGACCACAACATGACATCAAGAAGTCTATGGTCCTTAGAAGTGCATAATAGTTCTATCCATAGACTAGGAATAGACATAGGCTACTAAACATTGCAAAAGAAGACTTTTTGAATTTAAATTTGATCAGAATTATATACTTCAGTGTCGAGTATTTGTTACAGTTCACTAATTAGCCAAATCGCGACTTAAAAAATGAAAATGAAGGAAATGACAGCGCAGAAAAGATGATAAAAGTATTTGATCAAACCCTCCAAACCTCCAGATAGTGACAAATCCCGGCATGAAAGATTTAAATCCCTTAAAACCGGTCTCTGAAGAAAGCGAGATATGGAAGAGTACCTATCCTCAACTTCCGCAGCAACATGTTCTGAAGCAATATGTATCTAGTCTTTGAACTTGGTGTGAGAGATGTTGGCATTCATTTGCTGTAACTCTTGTAGGTCATCATAGCAGTTCAAAAGTTTCAATTACCATCTTTGAAAGATTAAGGAAATTTGCATTTTATCGAATTTTTAACTGTGAAATCAAATGCAAGCTTTGATTGAATTGTACGAGAGAGATAGCCATATTCTGAGATGCTTAAAGCAAGGTACAGGTACTTGACAAGGAAACTTGATTAACTTGGTAAACCGATTTCATTAGCATTAGGTCAATATGTAGCATTCATACAATCAAAGACAACAATGCGACTTAGAACAAGGAAATTGATGCAAAAATTCTGTTACCATACCAGTTTTCTCCTCAATGTTTAAGACTTCCGGTAACGAACTACATACTGGTGGGCGGAATCATATGACATTGCCTTCAAGCTTGTTTAAGTTATCAAAATCTATTGGAAATGCTGATTGCAAATGATAGTCAAAAATCAAATCCTGTCCAAATGCGCAACTACATTGCCTCTTCAAGCCTTGACATCTACACTGTAAACCGTTGACTGACAATTGACAGACATTTATCCTACAAAATCTATTTTGTCAGTCATTGTTAGTTCTTGTAGGATGATTGCCACTGAACACCTACAATATCTGACAAAAAGCGACAAAATGAATAGCAATGAATTATAGCTTAAATTTTATCAAAAATGTAGGTAATTAATTAAATTATGTCAAAATAAATCATGGTTTTGCCACACAATAATACAGATTGCCCAAAAGTCAAGCAATCACTAATCGAAAAAATCAATCAATATTCAACAGTTGTTGTATAGTTAATTTGCATACAAGGCATCTGTTTCGATGTCGGTGGAGAACCTACAAATTCGTTGGATATCGCAGGAAATTGGAGGTGACAATCGTCGGTTGATTTTGTCAGTAATTTTGTAGGATAAATGTCGGTCTACGGTTTACAGTGTGTTTTTATTAAAAGCGGCAAAATTCAGTCAATTGAGAAGATGCTCTTCGAATGCTTGCAATTTTGGACTAATCCAACGATTTTTTGGATAATTTTGAAAATAGCACGCCGTGACATCAATTTACGAAAGTGAAGGAAACATTTCAGGTGAAGTTGGTCTTCAGGAAATCGCAGCTCGCATGGTATCGTTAAGAGGCATCCTTTGTAATACAATAATGCACTGTACATCTGCTATGATGAATTTATGTTCAAAATTGTAATCCGTCAATGTTTTGTAAAATCTTTTACTATCTTAAGCAAAATGATGATAGATATCTTGCATTGGTATATTATGCGGTATATGCATTCTTAAGATGTCGATTTCAATACATCTACGCCATGTATATAGAAAATAATCATGATGAATGTGTCATCATGTTGATTATTTGGAGCAATCTAGTATGAAATCACGATGTTTCCGCGTTAGTCTACATGCAACATGTGTATGAAGAGATACAGTATATTTCTGACAGAGTTTAGGTATATTTAACCTGCTGCAGTATAGAAATCTTTGCATATGGACCTTGAAAAATGTATTTTCCCTGAGCACTGAAGCCCTGTTTCATCATCTGCAGACACAATCTGTCAATATCAGCGTTCAAAAGTTAAATAATGATATTTGAAAAAATGGTCTCATTTTGAAATTGTTTTGAAATTGATTAGTGTCATTTTCAAGTTGATTAGTGTCATTTTGAAGTTGATTAGTGTCATTTTCAAGTTGATAATTGTTTTGAAAGTGATTAGTGTCATTTTGAAGTTGATTAGTGTCATTTTGAAGTTGATTAGTATCATTTTAAAATTGATTAGTGTCACTTTGAAATTGATAATTGTCATTTTGAAGCTGATTAGTGTCATATTGAAGCTGATTAGTGTCACTTTGAAATTGATAATTGTCATTTTGAAGTTGATTAGTGTCATTTTGAAGCTGATTAGTGTCATTTTGATGTTGATTAGTGTCATTTTCAAGTTGATAATTGTTTTGAAAGTGATTAGTGTCATTTTGAAGTTGATTAGTGTCATTTTGAAGCTGATTAGTGTCATTTTCATATTGATTAGTGTCATTTTGAGGTTGATTAGTGTCATTTTCATATTGATTAGTGTCATTTTGAAGTTGATTAGTGTCATTTTGAAGTTGATTAGTGTCATTTTCATATTGATTAGTGTCATTTTGAAGTTGATTAGTGTCATTTTGAAATTGACAGTGTCATTTTGAAGTTGATTAGTGTCATTTTGAAGTTGATTAGTCTTATTTTGAAGTTGATTAGTGTCATTGTGAAGTTGATTAGTGTCATTTTGAAGCTGATTAGTGTCATATTGAAGTTGATTAGTGTCATTTTGAAATTGATTAGTGTCATTTTGAAATTGATTAGTGTCATTTTGAAGTTGATAGTGTCATTTTGAAATTGATTAGTGTCATTTTGAAGCTGATTAGTGTCATTTTGAAGCTGATTAGTGTCATTTTGAAGCTGATTAGTGTCATTTTGAAGTTGATTAGTGTCATTTTGAAGCTGATTAGTGTCATTTTGAAGTTGATTAGTGTCATTTTGAAGTTGATTAGTGTCATTTTGAAGCTGATTAGTGTCATTTTGAAGCTGATTAGTGTCATTTTGAAGCTGATTAGTGTCATTTTGAAGTTGATTAGTCTTATTTTGAAGTTGATTAGTGTCATTGTGAAGTTGATTAGTGTCATTTTGAAGTTGATTAGTGTCATTTTGAAGCTGATTAGTGTCATATTGAAGTTGATTAGTGTCATTTTGAAATTGATTAGTGTCATTTTGAAGTTGATTAGTGTCATTTTCATATTGATTAGTGTCATTTTGAAGTTGATTAGTGTCATTTTGAAGTTGATTAGTCTTATTTTGAAGTTGATTAGTGTCATTTTGAAATTGACAGTGTCATTTTGAAGTTGATTATTGTCATTTTGAAGTTGATAATTGTTTTGAAATTGATTAGTGTCATTTTGAAGCTGATTAGTGTCATATTGAAGTTGATTAGTGTCATTTTGAAATTGATTAGTGTCATTTTGAAGTTGATTAGTGTGATTTTGAAGTTGATTAGGGTCATCTTGAAGTTGATTAGTGTCATTTTGAAGCTGATTAGTGTCATTTTGAAGTTGATTAGTGTCATTTTGAAGCTGATTAGTGTCATTTTGAAGCTGATTAGTGTCATTTTGAAGTTGATTAGTGTCATTTTGAAGTTGATTAGTGTCATTTTGAAGCTGATTAGTGTCATTTTGAAGTTGATTAGTGTCATTTTGAAGTTGATTAGTGTCATTTTGAAGCTGATTAGTGTCATTTTGAAGTTGATTAGTGTCATTTTGAAATTGACAGTGTCATTTTGAAGTTGATTATTGTCATTTTGAAGTTGATAATTGTTTTGAAATTGATTAGTGTCATTTTGAAGCTGATTAGTGTCATATTGAAGTTGATTAGTGTCATTTTGAAATTGATTAGTGTCATTTTGAAGTTGATTAGTGTCATTTTGAAGTTGATAATTGTTTTGAAATTGATTAGTGTCATTTTGAAGCTGATTAGTGTCATTTTGAAGTTGATTAGTGTCATTTTGAAGCTGATTAGTGTCATTTTGAAGCTGATTAGTGTCATTTTGAAGTTGATTAGTGTCATTTTGAAGTTGATTAGTGTCATTTTGAAGCTGATTAGTGTCATTTTGAAGTTGATTAGTGTCATTTTGAAGTTGATTAGTGTCATTTTGAAGCTGATTAGTGTCATTTTGAAGCTGATTAGTGTCATTTTGAAGTTGATTACTGTCATTTTGAAGTTGATTAGTGTCATTTTCACATTGATTAGTGTCATTTTGAAGCTGATTAGTGTCATTTTGAAGATGATTATTGTCATTTTGAAGCTGATTAGTGTCATTTTGAAGTTGATTAGTGTCATTTTGAAGTTGATTAGTGTCATTTTGAAGTTGATTAGGGTCATTTTGAAGTTGATTAGTGTCATTTTGAAGCTGATTAGTGTCATTTTGAAGTTGATTAGTGTCATTGTGAAGTTGATTAGGGTCATTTTGAAGTTGATTAGTGTCATATTGAAGTTGATTATTGTCATTTTGAAGTTGATTAGTGTCATTGTGAAATTGCAAAAGTATAGGTGTAACTTACAATGTAAATACTACTAAGCTACTACATAGAAAATGAAACTTTCTATGCCTTCTTTTAAAATGTATGAAGCCATAATGTGAACAGAAAGAAGCATCATAAAAAGTTGTTGATAAAGAAGCATCTTATTCAAGGTACAGGTAGCATTCTTACGTCTTCCGTATCCGTATTGATAATTATACAATGCCATCAGGAATCCATTAACATCATAAAATTGCGCACAGATAATACTTTTGTAGTTTGAGGCAATAATTTCTCACAGAGGATGAAATATATTCGCCGGATGCAAAGTGCTGCTAATCACATTGATGTATATTTCTTTCCATTCTCAATCTTCGCAGGATTGAGTCCTTATTTAGAATCACTATGAGCGCGTCTTTCAGGAAGTGCAAGCTGTATGTATGTATAGTCCCTCCGTCTGAATTGGTTCCTGCGGAGAACGACGACAAAACTGAGACTTTCATAGAATAATGCACATCCTATGGCTACATCGAATCTGCGCGTCTGCCAAGTTCTAGCTGGTTCTATCTTCCTATTAGACAGTAGCAAATCTAATGTGATGCAGCAAAGTCTCTGGTGAAAATGAGACTTTCCATGATTTCTTACGAAGCTCACCAAGTTTAAACCCATAATATTTGGAATGGGATGTCTTTAAGCCATGTCTGATCATGTTCACTTACCTTTGTTTATGAATACAAACACAATGAGATTCAGCAAGCCTCCAAAGGTCGGTAAACACAACATTCTCACACACATCAATGATGAGATACATGATGGTATCAGATAAATCATAAGAGAAGTCTTGAAGACAATCCTTGACAAAAATCAGCATAGAAATCTCATTTCTCTCCCGAAAACGTCAGTCTACATTTACATGTGCTTTCCTTTGATCCTGTCTGACAACAAAAGAGGAAGCGAGTAGAGCTCTGCAAAGGAGGAGATTCGCAGACGCCATGATGTGCACATCATTCTGTCAAAGTTTCATCTTCGGCCTCGTTCCCTACGGAAACTCGGTCTGACTGTTGGACCAGCGCACAAATATTAGAGTTCTGGACTGGAATCGGGAACTCCATGTCAACGGCTTCATGTTCTTTCTCAACGGTTTCATGTTCTTTCTCAACGGATCCATGTTCTTTTTGAAATGCTTCATGCTCTTTTCTCAACGGATTCATGTTCTTTCTCAACGGATTCATGTTCTTTCTCAACGGATTCATGTTTCTCAACGGATTCATGTTCTTTCTCAACGGATTCATATTCTTTCTCAACGGATTCATGTTCTTTCGCAACGGATTCATGTTCTTTTTGAAATGCTTCATGTTCTTTTTTCAAAGGATTCATGTTCTTTCTCAACGGATTCATGTTTTTTCTCAACGGATTCATGTTCTTCAACGGATTCATGTTCTTTCTCAACGGATTCATGTTCTGTCTCAACGGATTCCTTTTCTTTCTCAACTGATTCATGTTCTTTCTCAACGGATTCATGTTCTTTTTCAACGGATTCCTGCTCTTTCTCAACGGATTCATGTTCTTTCTCAACGGATTCATGTTCTTTCTCAATGGATTCATATTCTTTCGCAACGGATTCATGTTCTTTTTGAAATGCTTCATGTTCTTTTTTCAACGGATTCATGTTCTTTCTCAACGGATTCATTTTTCTCAACGGATTCATGTTCTTTCTCAACGGATTCATGTTCTTTCTCAACGGATTCATGTTCTGTCTCAACGGATTCATGTTCTGTCTCAACGGATTCATGTTCTTTCTCAACGGATTCATATTCTTTCTCAACGGATTCATGTTCTTTCTCAACGGATTCATGTTCTGTCTCAACGGATTCCTTTTCTTTCTCAACTGATTCATGTTCTTTCTCAATGGATTCATGTTCTTTCTGAACGGATTCATGTTCTGTCTCAACAGATTCATGTTCTTTCTCAACGGATTCATGTTCTTTCTCAATGGATTCATGTTCTTTCTCAACGGATTCATGTTCTGTCTCAACGGATTCCTTTTCTTTCTCAACTGATTCATGTTCTTTATCAACGGATTCATGTTCTTTTTCAACGGATTCATGTTCTGTCTCAACGGATTCCTTTTCTTCCTCAACTGATTCATGTTCTTTCTCAAAGGATTCATGTTCTTTTTCAACGGATTCCTGCTCTTTCTCAACGGATTCCTTTTCTTTCTCAACGGATTCCTGCTCTTTCTCAACGGATTCATGTTCTTTCTCAACGGATTCATGTTCTTTCTCAACGGATTCCTGCTCTTTCTCAACGGATTCATGTTCTTTCTCAACGGATTCATGTTCTTTCTGAACGGATTTATGTTCTTTCTCAATGGATTCATGTTCTTTCTCAACGGATTCATGTTCTGTCTCAACGGATTCATGTTCTTTCTCAACGGATTCATGTTCTTTCTCAACGGATTCATATTCTTTCTCAACGGATTCATGTTCTTTCGCAACGGATTCATGTTGTTTTTGAAATGCTTCATGTTCTTTTTTCAACGGATTCATGTTCTTTCTCAACGGATTCATGTTTTTTCTCAACGGATTCATGTTCTTCAACGGATTCATGTTCTTCAACGGATTCATGTTCTTTCTCAACTGATTCATGTTCTTTCTCAACGGTTTCATGTTCCTTCTCAATGGATTCATGTTCTTTTTGAAATGCTTCATGTTCTTTCTAAACGGATTCATGTTCTTTTTCAACGGATTTCTGCTCTTTCTCAACGGATTCATGTTCTTTCTCAACGGATTCATGTTATTTCTCAACGGATTCATGTTCTGTCTCAACAGATTCATTTTCTTTCTCAATGGATTCATTTTCTTTCTCAACGGATTCATGTTCTATCTCAACAGATTCATGTTCTTTCTCAATGGATTCATGTTCTTTCTCAATGGATTCATGTTCTATCTCAACAGATTCATGTTCTTTCTCAATGGATTCATGTTCATTTTCAACCCTTTCATGCGTTTTCTAACTGGACTCATGCACCTGCTTCATCTGTTCCTGATACGTGTAGCAAGGAATATGAAAAGAATGGTTAATATTTGTTGTCGATGGCATTTTGATCGCTACCATTCATGATATTTCAAAACAATTTAAAAATGAATGTAGGCGAGATTCGGGATACTCTACGTTCTGCAATGAAAGTCGCTTTGACTTGTATTGGACTTGTTTTCGTCAAAATGACTTTACTTTAAGCAACGAAAATGATCTTGAAACATTGTCAGTAAAATATCCCACAGGGTTGTTTTATAAACAGGATTAGGTCTGTTTATCAGGACAAACTCATCTTACAAAGGACTCTGCGTTCAAGCAAATTTGTTAGCGCCTCGTGCTATTGAACTATATTTCAGCATCATAATCATCTGGGTTGCTTTGGACATCGATTGCAACTTTGAACTTGCGGTGGAGTTGACAATGTGCGACATCTGTCTGTCAGGGTAGATGTTATCACTAGGGCGATGTTCACCGAAAACATCACAATATCGTATGGCACTCCTCGTGAAACTGAAAAAGATTTCAACAAGCATTAATGATATTCATCGTTGTAGATGATGCGTTTCCCAAGTTTTCATTTGGTTCAAAACTCTTTTAAAAGAGCCAACGGTTCAGATGCTCAGAGGAGTATGTTTCCAATACAAATGTGTAATTTTCTGTAAATTGGATGAGAAAATCAGAAGCAGTACTGCAAGCATTGTCTGGTTATTGGCGCAGTGACCTTGTAGTGGTTATTCCCATAGCATTAGCGGCATTCAGGGAAGCGCTAATTGGTTAATTAAAACGTCAAAGGAGGTGCGCGTATTGATTATTTGTTGAAAGAGATGCATGCATTGTTTTGATAGTCATTATTATAAGATACTTGGAACTAGGGTAAAAATCATGTGTTTGAAATGCTTTATGTCCTGTGCTAAATGCTTTTAATGCCACCATTTAATGATTTTAAAATGTCCAATATATTGACTGAGTTGTCAAAGTCTTGGGTAGGTTTAATGGACTTACTAAGGCCTTTTTCTTCATTGACTTTATTACTATAATTATTGTAATAAAGGATGTCTGAGCTAAAGCTCTGCAGCGCAGAAACTAAAGATGTCACATTAACGAGCTACATTTGTTTTCATTGATCTAAACATATATTCGATCTGTCTACATGAATCTTTCTGTCTCTGTCATTGTTGTGCTGGCTGGAGAACGTACCGGGCAGAAGTCTTCTCGGCATTATGTAACTTTAAGCTGATTGATGGGTGTGTCATCACCTTTCTGACCGTCTTATGCAAGCAACTATTTCATCGCTCTTCTATTGAAGCAGTCGACACACTGCGTGGCTCGCGACTGTCATAAAAGTGTGTCTAGTGGCCCGCGGACATTATGTGAGCCAGAGATGTGAAAAGAGCCACTCCTACTTTCTTAAGGGTGAGGGATCCTCTTTACATCCTGCAAAGCCATTACCCAATGACTAAATGAGCAATATAATGGCATGAAAATTCATTTGCGAATGATCAAGCCATGGTCCTTCCGTAAATGGCCATCATTGCGTGAGTATACGCCAAGTCACATGGCATTCGATGCTTTGTTGAGCATGCTTCACTGCTTAATAAACCGGGGTGTAAGTAGTGAGCCTATAAATACTTTAAGTAGATCTCGACTACGAATGAAGGAATCCAACCGCATAAATCTGACAAGACAACTTTTCTTCAAATATTCTCACTCACTGGTTTTTATTTGTATACTACACCAATATATTTTCTACTTAAATGGCATTAGCGTACGAGTATCGATTGTTGAGCCCATCCATGGTTTTTAAAAGCTGTTTATCTTTGGGTAACATATGCACGCGCATGTATATGCAGTATATCAATTTAGTCTGCGAAAATGAGACTTTGATAGAATGATGCAGTGGCGAATCCTGCGTTCACACAATAGGCATGCGCCGTCTAAATATGCATGCACATAAACGAACATGCATAACATAAACCATTGACCCTATGATACTTTCATTTAAATGCCCCATACTTGATTATTTTCATCATGTTAGTCACCAATATGGTCTATACTTCTCCACACTGAGTTTTTTCATCATAGTTTATGATGCTAATATTAATATCATCATCAATATTGCATAATATTATTAGTACGATGATACTAAA